>JBBPQC010000645.1:0-16152 GCA_038092295.1 Leccinum arenicola
ACATCCAAAGCACACGCATAGTTATGCGGAAAATATAAACGATCATTCGGATGAATCGGATCATCATCACGAAGGCCCATTCTCTTTCCAGCACGACGCGCAGATCGACTACCACGGCAAACGACCGGCCACGTGTTCCTCCAACCGCACCATCAAGGTCTTCAAGGTCTTCGACGGAGAGCCATCCAAGTCGGGCAGTCAGACCCTCAAGGGGTGCGTGTCTCCAACGATTTCCTTTTTTCCGAGACTGGCTCTCGAAAGCACACCGGCCCCGTCTGGCAAGTCGCGCAGGCTCACCCAAAGTTGGGCAACATACTCGCATCGTGTTCGTACGACGGTCGAGTTCTCATCTGGAGAGAACAGACCCAAGGACCTTCTACGGGATCCTGGACCAAAATCAAAGAGCACTCGTTGCACTCCGCGTCAGGTCCTTTACTCTGCCTCCTTTGCATTGCACGCGCGCTCGATCTGACTCTTTACAGTCAACTCCATCTCTTGGGTCCCTCACGAGTTAGGCGCTATCCTTGCATGCGCTTCTTCCGATGGAAAATTATCCGTGTTGACGTTCAAAGGTTCAGTTCAATTCGCGATGCAATGACTTTTTTTTATTTCTTTTTTATTTCACTCTCTTTTCAGATGACGGGCAGTGGGTCGCCGATATCTTCAATGGCCACGCCATCGAGTGCAATTCTGTCTCTTTCAAACGTTTCGCCAGCGCCGGCTGCGACAACCTCGTGAAGCTATGGTCCTTCCGAGACGATACTCAAACATGGGTCGAGGGGGAGACACTCGAAGGGCACGGAAACTGGGTTCGCGATGTTGCATGGGCGCCGAATATCGGTTTGCCGAGGAGTTATACAGCTGCTACGGCATCCCAGGTACGTGCTGCGCTGAATCTGGACAAAAGACACGCCCGCCACACCATGGGTCGAAACGCCTCTCGACCCGTCGCTTACTACTTCTCACAACGCGCTGACAACGCCGGGCAAGTTCCCCGACATCGTGTGGCGTGTGTCGTGGAGTCTCGCGGGAAACATTCTTGCTGTGAGCTGTGGGGACAGAAAGGTCACGCTTTGGAAGGAAAACCTCGAGTGCGTAAGTGATGTGAATAGTTGACGTGATTTTAGATGTTGTATACTTTGCTGGGCAATCGATCATGTACGTCTCTGATATTACTCTAGTCTTTCCTCAGCGCAGTGACCAACCGGTCCAAATATTTTGATTGATGCAAGATGGATACAGTGGGAAATAAGATAGAAACAAGCAAGGGAAATGGAACAGCCCAACTTTGAGCGGTATTCGCAGACAATGCTCACTTAGTCGTGGAATGGGGAATGCTGAGTACACACCGTGTCGTCGTCTGATTTCCTCCTCCTTTTCTTCCTCCTTTGCTTCTTCTGCGGCAGCTGCGCGCGCACCGTCACCAGTACAGCAGCCGGGGCAGCACCCACTACGGATGCACCTCCGCCTGCGCCGACGTTCAGTAGTAGTTCCTTGACGTTCTTGCCTTCCAAATCCTTGGTGAGGAGTGTCGCCCATATGGGCTGGACATCGACGTTCGCTGCGTTCGTCAGTGCGATGATTTTATCGGACTACGATAACGATTTAGCAACCGTTTGTGCGAATCGCACATGGGGCGGCGTAGGTTTCTGCGAGTTCTACGGTGGCTTGGAAGGAGCGGTGTCAGTCATATCGGCGGTGTGCTTTTGGCATCCCGAGACTGGTCCAGCCAGCCAGCCATGACGAGCGAGATGATCGCCACAAGATGCAATGTGGACGGATGGAATATGGCCTGGGAGTACCATGGTACAAATGAGCTGACCACTTTGTAGTTTCAACTCGGTGTGAGGGGGAGACGACCATAGTCTTTCCCACGAGTATTGTAAAACCACATCTCCATCCATAACGAGTCACGGCGATCGAGGTAGCGGTACCCGAGGAGGACTTTCGGCAGGCTCAAAATCACACACCCATCCCGCCCCCTTGCTCGCTCATCGTTCAATGCCCATGCCGTCCCGAGAGGTGGATGTTTCGGACGAATGTGGCGGAATGCTCCCGACCATACCGGACCTGCCGGAAGCGGATGTCGGAAGTAGATGACAATCGATCGACGTGTGGCTCTTGTCTCTTCCTCCCTCACCCTCACGTTCCACAACTTATTCGACAACACATACGCTCAGGCTTAGAATCCAGACATGAACTCGAACTCAGCAATCCAGGCTGGCGGTTTTGAAAACATCCGAGAGAAATTTGGCCGCTTCAGGATCCTTATCGTTGGGCGGGCGAACGCTGGCAAGACGACTATTCTCCGCGCGATCTGTAACACTACCGAAAATCCGGAGGTCTATGATGGGAAAGGTAACAAGGTGCGTGTTTCTTGATACGTATGGATGACTGGCCAACCGAACCGTTCGACCAGATTGATCTGACCAAGGTCAAGGGATCCACGGGGGTGAGTATCACGACATACTGGACTCGGACTTGACACGCATCTTTACCAATGCACGCTAGCGCGGAGAACACGACATCGAGAACGAGTTGATTTTCCGGAGCAATGACAACTTCGTCTTCCATGACTCGCAGGGCTTCGAGGCCGGTTCCGTACATGAATTCCAACAACTGAAGAAGTTCATCGCTGATCGTGCAAACACGACATTGCTCAAGAAACGCATTCATGCCATCTGGTACCAGCTTGATCAGTTGCAGGAAGTGGTCATTGATACTCTGTATAGGTACTGTATTCCAATGGATAAATTGCATCGGGCAATCCAACGCTCCGAGGAAATGTTTTTCAATGAGTGTGATACAAAAAATGGTGGGCTCATTTTGACAGTATTTTTTGGAGCTCACAGCTTGGCCAGTGCCTGTTATTGTGTTGTTCACCAAGTTTGATGCATTGCTGGCTGTTGCCATGAGTGAACTATCTGGTGATGCTCGAAAGCTGCCAATTCAGGAGAAGGTAGCAAAGGCACATGAACTCATGGATGGAGTTTTCGACAATGCTAATGTATGGGATCGTCTCTCTGAACTGAAGTATGCACCAAAACATTGTGTTCGGATGAGAGGTATTAGTATTCTCTTGTCCAATCAAATGATTCAGCTCACGGAATTTGCATGGATGCAAGGGATGCACAACTCAAATGAGGGATGTAACATGTTGTTGGAAAAGACAGCTGGAGTTTTGAATGAGGAGGCTTTGCAAATGCTATTTGTCACTGCCCAAGAAACAAACATAGCATTGTGTGTTAGATATGCAGTTCAAGAGTGAGTACCAAAGATTACATATTCTCTAAAGACTGATGGTATGATTTTAACAAGTGTCATTGACAAGTTGGATCAATCAGCACTTCCCATGCACAGCTTGGATATCATAGATCCCAAAAATCTGGCAAGATGGTTTCCACACTTTTGGGTAAGATGAGGCTTTCATATGAATTAGCTCAAACATGAAATTTGAACATCTGCTAATTATTTTTATCACACTCATGGGACTATAGAAGGTGAGTTGTCATTCCTGTAAATGTACAAAATCTGTGTTGACTTATATCTTGACATCCTATGTTGGAAATGACAGTTTGTGAGTTGTGCATTGTGAAATGAAATGTGTGATGCTGATGATGCCATGCCCATTTATTCTGCTCTGGGAATGACAGTTTGTGAGTTGTGCATTGTAGAATGTGCCAGAGACTGGTGATGCTGATCTGCCATGTCCATTTATTCTGCTCTGGAAATGACAGGATGTGAGTTGTGGATTGTGGATTGTGGAATGTGCCAAAGAGTAGTGATGCTGATGATGCCATGTGTATTTATCCTGCTCTGGAAATGACAGGATGTGAGTTGTGGATTGTGGATTGTGGAATGTGCCAAAGAGTGGTGATGCTAATGATGCCATGTGTATTTATCCTGCTCTGGAAATGACAGAAAGTGAGTTGTGGATTGTGGAATGTGGAATGTGCCAGAGAGTGGTGATGCTGATCATGCCATGTCCATTCATTCTGCCCTGCTGGACAGGATGTGAGTTGTGGATTGTGGAATGTGCCAGAGAGTGGTGATGCTGATCATGCCATGTCCATTTATTCCGCTCTGGAAATGACAGGATGTAAGTTGTGGATTGTGGAATGTGCCAGAGAGTGGTGATGCTGATCATGTCATGTCCATTTATTCTGCTCTGGAACTGACAGCCTGTGAGTTGTGGATTGTGGAATGTGCCAGAGAGTGGTGATGCTCATCATGCCATGTTCATGTATTCTGCTCTGGAAATGACAGGATGTGAGTTGTGGATTGTGGAATGTGCCAGAGAGTGGTAATGCAGATGATGCCATGTCTATTTATTCTGTTCTGGAAATGACAGTTGGTGAGTTGTGGATTGTGGAATGTGCCAGAGAGTGGTGATGCTCATCATGCCATGTCCATTTATTCTGCTCTGGGAATGACAGAAAGTGAGTTGTAGAATGTGGAATGTGCCAAAGAGTGGTGATGCTGATCATGCCTTGTCCATTTATTCTGCTCTGGAAATGACAGCCTGTGAGTTGTAGATTGTAGAATGTGCCAGAGAGTGGTGATGCTGATGATGACATGTCCATTTATTCTGCTCTGGAAATGACAGTGGGTGAGTTGTGGACTGTGGAATGTGCCAGAAAGTGGTGATGCTGATGATGTCATGTCCAATTATTCTGTTCTGGGAATGACAGAAAGTGAGTTGTGGATTGTGGAATGTGCTATAGAGTGGTGATACTGACCATGCCATATCCATTTATTTTGCTCTGGAAATGACAGAAAGTGAGTTGTGGATTATGGAATGTGCCAGAGAGTGGTGATGCTGATGATGGCATGTCCATTCATTCTGCTCTGGAAATGACAGTGGGTGAGTTGTGGATTGTGGAATGTGCCAGAGAGTGGTGATGCTGATGATGCCATATCCATTTATTCTGCTCTGGAATTGACAGCCTGTGAGTTGTAGATTATGTGATGTGCCAGAGAGTGGTGATGCTGATGATGACATGTCCATTTATTCTGCTCTGGACATGACAGTTTGTGAGTTGTGGATTGTTGAATGTGCCAGAGAGTGGTGATGTTGATGATGCCATGTCCATTTATTCTGCTCTGGAAATGACAGGATGTGAGTTGTGGATTGTGGAATGTGCCAGAGAGTGGTAATGCTGATCATGCCATGTCCATTTATTCTGCTCTGAAAATGATAGGCTGTGAGTTGTGGATTGTGGAATGTGCCAGAGAGTGGTGATGCTGATCATGTCATGTCCATTTATTCTGCTCTGGAAATTACAGAATGTCAGTGGTCCATCGTACTCTCAAGGGCAATACTGAGTGATATTTATCCATGCCTTGATCTCCTCTCTTATTGATAGTTTGTGAGTTTTTTTTTCCTTTTTCAAACATTCCAATAATATCAATCATAATATCATCATTTGTTCTATTTCTACATAACAGAGAGTATGTGATAGATAATTTGATACCTTCTCATCTGATGATTGATCACATTTTTTTTGCTGTTGTCTTCCCATTTACAGAATGTATGTTATTTCATATCAATTGATCACCATCATGGACATATATTTTCATCTGACATTTATCATGATTTCAGCTGGTGAGATTTCTATCATTATGAAATATATTCAAATTATTGAGCTTGTTTTCTTTTCTCTATCACAGACTGTAAGTTATATTTACTAGGACAATGATAACAACCTACTAATTATTTATTTCTGATAACTATAGGAGGTGTCTACATCATGCAATCTGGTGAATCATTGTTATACTAATGATAAACATTTTGGATTCGTGACAGATGGTATGCAGTACATGATTGATTTTAATCTTACTCTTTTTGTTGACTTTTCACTTATTAATTTCCAGGCTGTAAGTTGTTGCATGATATTTTTGGCTGCATACTCATCTTGTATTGTAATGAAAACATCATGGCATACATGGCAGGATGTAAGTTCTTTAGTACTAATGATTATATATTAGTATTAACCTTATCTTACATCCATTTCAGACTGTAAGTATTGGTTGTACAAATTGTTGATTGTGCAAATTCATTTTTGATCCCATCTACTTATTTTATTTTATTTTACAGACGGTGAATCTGTTTCATGATGTCCTGGTTTGATTTTTAATACAATTTCTTCTTGTCAGATCATTGACATTGAAACAGTATGTGAATTTATTACATGTATCTGTGATTATAATATTTTATCTTTCAGTCCAATAATTTGCATACCAATGAATCTTTCTTCCTGAAGCCTACCAGTATTGTGAGTTCTGCATCAATTTCATTTTGTACTACAATTGAATTAAAAATCATAGATCAATATGGGTACATGGAAGAAAATCCTTCTAACCACTATTGGTATTTTTTTCTTGTCTAAATTTCTTTCGAAAGAAATATAATAAAATGAATCTTTTCTTTTCTTTTTAGATATGCTCCTCATCTTGGAGTATTCTTTCCATCTTTTCCAGCAAAAAGATTCTCAACCACTTGTGTCTGCTGTTCAAAAGTACAAGGCATCAGACATACCCAACAAGGTGAAATTAGCTATGAAAGAAATCTTTGATCAGTATAGCAAAGCATCCAAAGAAGAGAAGGTAGAGATGATCTTGAATGTCATTCTTCAGAATCGGATGAGTGTGTCAAGCATATCTTTCATTTTCCATTCAATAACTTTGTATTCTCAGCAATTGAATGAACTCCCTTATAATATGCCACTGCATGGAAGGGGTCAGTGACTCAGAACATTGAATTGTTTGAAGATGACAAGTAGATGAAAACAGCAAATAAAAATAGTTGGACAGCCAGGAATCTATAGAAATGTACTCAGTCATGTTGCATCCATGCATGTTAGTTGACAAATGATGGAAAGAAATGTGGGGCAAAAACATTGTTGGCTAAGTAACCTGAGGGAGTCCACATTCCAATCTCAAGCATGGACTGCAGCAGGAATATTCCCTGACTCTTTTAAGGGGAGGGTTCTATTGGTTGCAAATTTCAGGCACTTGCCAAAAATTGTTGTGGGCAAAGATTTACATAAGCTTGCAAATTTCAAAACCAATGATAGGGGCTTATGCCTGCCCCCTCCTCCTCCCAAAAAATCTGCAAGTCTGTGCTGAGAGTCTGAGACTGTGCTAATGCACACATGCCAGTGTCTTTTGAGTCCAAAATGATTGTTCCTTAGCACTCCTCTTCAAAGTGTACAATAGTACATGTAGTAGTGTATGAATGGCAGCAACTGCCAATGGTATTTTCCACATTCCTGATCCTGTGCCCCCCTGTTCTGAACTCAAAGTCTCCATCACTTACTTACACTAATAGACTATGTTGGAGTCATGGATGTGCCACTACAATATTATTTCTGGGGATTGTATATCAGAAGCCATCAATGAAGGTGCTTGCACAACAGTGTCAAAATTCTAACAACATTTATAGTACCCATCATGACTACAGCCTTGATGGACCGTGATATGTTTTGGGAAAGATGAAGATCATCAGGTCATGGGGGCTAAGTAAAGAGGCATGAAGAAAAGGAAAAGGAAAAGAAGAAGCACACACATGACTGTGCAGTGCAATGAAAAGAAAAGAACAGTAATCCTTGACCCTGACCAAAAATCACCTTCATTTCGTATTTCTGGAACCGCCACAGTTTGCACACCTTTTTCTCCAGGAGCTCCAGGATCCCATCTGTGTCTCTCCTGCTTCGGCAACGGGTGACCCGGGCGTCCACTCCATACTCCTTCTCAGCCATACATTGACGCCACGGGCCGCCTCCGATCCTCAGTGGACCCCGCAAATATCAGTTCCACTGATAGGCAAAGGCGCCGGACTGTACGAACGTGGAGGTGCTAGGCCGCCAGTTGCCGTGCTCGCCATAGAAGCGGTCGCGGGGGCGAAAGCACCACTGTCACCACGCGACCGCCACCCCCCCTCGGCACGCGGAACCACAGGATCCACCTTGGCAGAGTGCGCATGCATCTTTGAATGTTCCTCCGCCCTCTTGCTTCCACTGTGCCTTCTTGCACACTTCTTCAAGTGCAACAGTTCGGTCGATCTAGCGTTGCCGACGCTGCTCCGCCAGCCTCTTGCCGTTTTTTCGCCGCCTTGGCCTCTTCTGCTGCATCTTGTTCTGCAATCCAGGGTCAGTCCCACTACACACACCAACATCACCCAATAAATACTCACTTCTCCACATGTGCAGCCTTCCTCCCCTCCTCCATCTTCTTCTCCGCCACCGTACGTTGTCACTCATAATCCTCCTTGCACGCAGCCAACAACGTCCCCTGGTGCGCTCTATAGTCACCCTGCATTCGGCTCAACCGCTTCTTGGTCGCCACAGCCTGGTGGCGCATCTACTTGGGCTTTTTGCAGTGTGTCAAAGGTCTCGCGGCCGGCATAGTAGCCTGGGCGCGAGCAGCGGGTGCTTTTCTCTGCGGTACCCGGCTAGATGTGGTGGATCCGCAAAGCACGTTCACGTCTTTTTTCCTCCTTTTCCAGCTGCTTGACTTCGATCTGTCCTTGCTCAAGTCCATGTCCTAGATAATATATCAATGATAGGGGGAATGACAAAGGACCAGGAAGCACCGCAATCGACACCGCGAACCCGCCGCACTTCATCAAGTCCTGAGAGAGCCTCTTGGTCTCTACCAACCTGATCGATCCGATCTCCTGTCTCGCGTGGTCAATCAGCTTCTTGGCGTATGAGAGCTCCGCGTGGAAGGACAACTCCTCTTTTTCTTTGCGTACGCTCAGCTCCGAGAGGAGCTCCCTGCAGCGTGCGACAAGCGTTTTGCGCAGAGAGAGGGCGCGCCGTTCGGCTCTGGCTGCGTTGACAAGTTTGGTGGACTGGCGCACAGCTTCTTCATCGGGGGACAGCATTGGCTCGCGGTTGATCACGCGCACAGTGTTGTGGAGCGCCGTTGAAAGGGTGCTCAAGCGGGTGCGCAGGAGCTTGGCCGAGGACAGCTGGGCAGTAGTGTTGTTGTAGAGCGAGGGGCTGCTCGGACCGGAGACAGTGGACTTGCCAGAGCGGGCAAAGGGCTCGTCGATAAAGGAGATGGGCTCTGTGGCATGGACTACACGGATGCGGAGTTGGCCGCGAGCCCATGACGTAGGCTTCGACTTGTTCAGGGCCAAAGTCGTCGAGGGGCTTGACGATTTCAAGGAGGCGGGAGAGGAGGGCACGGGAGAGGAGGGAGAGGTAGCCAGCATATCTAGACTCGCTGGCACAGAGTGTCCGTAGAGTATCTTGATTGGAGTTGGGGAGAGGCGGAGGAGATCTCTCAAAAACTGGGGAGTGTTAATGGAGAGACGGGGACTTACAGGACAGGGACTGCGAGACTCGGATCTACCACCGATGGACTGCGAGTGCACTGACTACCACAGACGCCGATAGGTCGATCCAGTGCGACAGAAGCGGAAGTGTGATTGAGTATTCCACTACTCCGATCAATAACCCCTAGTCAAAAAACGACGGTGAGTCGTATCGTCGTGTGCCATTCCTCAACTGACCTTCTTTATCCAGCCAAGAAAGACGCAAAATTCGTGGCAAAGCTCGACCAGACCACCGACACGTCCACCCCGGGCGAGAAAACGGCCAAGAGGTAGAGGGAGCCCGCCTTCGTGAACACTTCGCCCAATGGAGACAAGAAAGGTCTGTTGCTCTCCCACCTCGCCACTCGCGCGCTCACGCACCCCAGACATGTCCCTGCCGATGACGGCGGGGTACAACCTACAGGCCGTCGAGGCTGTGCCATGGTACGACTGGTGGGAATCCGTCGGAGGTTTCTTCAAGCCCCAGACCGCCCCCGGCGGATGGCTCGACCAAGTCCGCAAGAACCTTTGTCATACTATTACCGCTCCCCCCGCACAACATCACCGGAAGTTTGCACATCAGTCACGCGCTCACCATCGCCATCCCAGGACGAGTTAACTCATACGTTGGTGAGTTTCTACTCCTTTACGCCTGTGTCTTACTCACACACGCTGAAGGAATCGCATGTTCAAGTTGAGAAAACAACGCTAGGTTTCAATCATGCGGGTATATCGACGCAGTCGTTCGTGGAACGTCGACTGTTCAAGCAGGCGCCGAAGGCAAGACGCGTCACGATCTCGACAGGGACGCATGTTGGACAAGATCATGGATTGGAAAAACGAGTGCGTTTTTTGTATACTTTTTCTGAGACGGAGATGGACATCTCGCAGCTACCAGTCACGCATTACGAATTAGCTTCGACGTCCAGGAGCCAGTTCTGATTGGGATCGGCGACGTCGCGTTCACCATGAACCCGGTAAGCAATACGGCGATGTTTTGTTATCCTTCTTTGCTAATACGCAGTTCAGTCGCTATCAAAAGCTGTCACCGAAATTTTTTGTCGGCTGCACGAAGGGGCGTTCTGTAGCAAGATAATCGTTTGGTCAATTGACTGTGTGAGGCTGAATACCACACTGTCGAACTTGGAGGTGCGATTCCGACCATCTGCACATCCCTTCTTGTTCAACGTCCTCTAGGTGGATCGAAAACAGTCAGACTCTAGGACAATGCTCGACAACCCAGGCTATGACCCTATTCTCTTCTGGGTCGCCCGCATGGTGTTGCTGGGCATATATCTCACAGGCAAGGTTCCGTTTGGCGAGCTGCTCTGTCACGCTATGATCCGCGACACTCACGGACGCAAGATGAGTAAGAGTCTGGGAAATGGGATCGACCCTCTGGACGTCATCCACGGGCTAGCGCTTCCAGATCTGCACCACAAACTGTCCGAGGGTAACTTGGACGAGAAGGACAGGGTATTCTGTGGGACGGACGGCCTTCGGTTTGCGTTGTGTGCTCACTTGAGCGGGGGTACGTCCGCTGTCGTTGCTGGTGTGAGACGTTGTTGATCTATGCATGCACACAGGCCGCGAATATCAATATCGAGATTCTTTGCGTGGAAGGATATAGAACGTTTTGCAACAAGGTGTTCAACGCGACCAAGTTCGAATCCGATTTCGTTCCTCTCGACGTAGCCAAGGTAGTCCATCAATTTCTCGACTCGATCTGATTTTTCATGAAGAACCTAGCCCACTCTCGTCGAGCAGTGGATTCTCTACAAGCTCAACTTCAAGTTTGCTGCCGGCGAGACCAACAAACACCTCGAAGCTCGCAATTTCATAGCTGCCACTACCGCGGTATATAACATTTTGCTGTACGAACTGTGTGACGTATACATTGTACGTATATCCTCTCTACGACCCGTACTCGTCGTTTATTGTTACTGCAGAAGGAAATGAAACCCATGACGGACCCTTCTGCCAATCCCCAAGGTGCGCACGTCGGCACAGCAGATGCTGCACACCTGCCTCGATTACGGTCTTCGGCTCCTACATCCATTCATGCCGTGCGTCATTGAGACGCCTGCCCAGGCGATCGATGGATCTGGCATGTATCATTATATCCAGGTACCCTACTTTTGTGAGGCATCTCGTTTTACCTGCTGAACGTGGCACCGATCTCACCACCCGATTCGTCGACAGGACGCAGGATTCCAGTTTGCAGACCTGGAAGAAAAGTTTGATCTCGTTTTCGCGACCGTACGGACGGGACGTTTGCTGGCGGCGTCGGACAACTTGCAGTCAAACATACAACGTGCGTCGATGTTCGCAGCGTAATTGTTGGGGCTCACGATGTTTCGTGTCTAGGGTATTCCAAGTCGAGACCCCCGAGGAGAAGGCGTTGTTTGAGTCGCAAGCACCTACGATCAGCGCTCTAGCCAAGGGATGCACGAAGACGGATGTCGTTGGCGGGTCGTCGTCATCTCCATCTTCTCAAATACTTTCCGGGTGCGGCTCGGCAGTCATTTCGTCGAGCGTGGTGGTGTGTCTCCGCATCATGTCTTTCTCCTCGCCGAGGGTCGAATGCTCAACTCGAGTTTTCAGGGCCTGGTAGACCTAGCCGGTGAAGTGGCCAAATGCGACAAGAAGATCGACTTGACGCGTCTGAACCTCGAGAAGCTGCACAAGGTGATGTCGCAGACGGATTACCAGACGACGGTGCCTGAAGCCGTTCAGTTTGGGAACGAGGAGAAGGTGAACTTCGAGCTGCCAGATAAACTCAACGGCTCATTTTTGGGTGTGTAGCGAAAGACGTTGGAGGCGGAGCTTTGGGAGTTGCGAGAGTCGAGGGACATGTTTGCCAAGTTTTGCAATAGAGTCGCTTATGTATTGGAAATGATTATAATACAGTCGAGCCGTTCTATGATTCCGCGCACGTCGATGAACTAGGGGAATTGTTGGGTTTTTTCGGACCACGAGGCCATTAATACGTCTCATGAACGATTCCCCGCATGAGCTGACATGTATGTACGAACGCCCTGTAAAGTCGACGGGTTGCAGCCGGGGACAGTGTTTTTGAACAGGTGACGTCTTCTGAGTCTTTCACGATCATATGTGGCGCAGGTCGTGGTCTGACTTCTCGCGTGCGATCGACGTGCGGTTTTCTGGATGGGTCCAGCGGCCCTGGAGTCAGTCTCAACAGATTTGGAGAACGGATTAGATGAAGCAGAGTGCAACATGTGTATATTATAAACGCTCTGCAGATAGCCTTTGTGTGGTTTTGAGTCGACACGTGTTTACCGACAATAAGATATTGGGCGTGTTAAACACATAAGTATATACGGCCTATTGGGTGACTCGATCCAAGAGGAGTGGCTCACAAAGCCAGGTTCCCAGTGGTCGATCGCCGCCTGACACCGGAGTGCCTCATCAAGGGCTTCCTGTGCGTGCCCCAAATGCACGAGGTAGTACAGCTTTGCCCATAGTAGTGGCCGGCGTATAAGCTATGACGACTCGGATGTACAGTTAGGGAAACCCTTGAAGAAAGGCATACTTCTATTCGATCCTCCCACTCTCCATTTCTGTGTTACCTCGTCAACGGGTAGGCGCGAATCTTGTTTGCGATACTCTGGTCATCCCCAAGCCATACTTCCATAGGTCGCGACTGAATTAAGCGATCGATCAATGACATCCCAGTACTGGTCCTCGAGCGCCTCTCGCGATCCTTTGGCGATTTGTGTTCTCAGAAAAGACGCTCCACGGGACTCCGAGTCCCCAAGGTATACGCGTACGTATTTTCTCTCCAACAAGGGCGCATTGAGGATGTGGGCGCCCGCATGCTCGACCTGGAGGGGCGGCCGTACTCCGGTGATCGTTGCAAGAAGGTGAATGTTGAACATCATTTGAGAGGACGATGCCTGTAAGACGCGCGAATGTCAAAGGACGAAATAAACAGAATCCTCCCTTCTTCCCTCGAGGGTGGATATGAGGTGCTGTTCGTGTGCATCGTGGAGACCGCCTGCGACGTCCGTCTCTTGAAGAATTGTAGCGGAGAAAAGGTGGTGGACTTGTTCAACTACGACATCACGGCGCGGAATGCACCGAGAACCCATTTAATTTGTTAGGTCACGTCTGGCTTCTGGATCTTGACAGCCACCCAGTCGCCGTTCTTGAGCTTTGCGCGGTGTACCTGTGCCACGCTGGCACTCGCGATGGCATCCCGTTCGAATTGGTCAAACATGCCGTCATCGCCTGCTGGTGGACGACCGAATTCTGAGTGGACTTGGAAGACGGAGGACGTCAGAGTAGGGTATCTGGGGAGCATGATCGAAGAGACGGGCGAATTTGTCTAGTAGGGCCGGGGAATTGGCACTGATCGCGATAGCCTGGGGCCTGGAAAGGGTGAATTGCCGTGCTGGCAGGTTTTAGGGGAGAATGCACACCGATTTTGATGGTTGGAGGTGAATAAAGCATGTAATTGGGGATTTGGTCAGACGGCCTTGTCTGGCTGAAAGTTGAGCTTGTAGTCTAGTCACACTGCTCGGGTGAAACGACAGAACGCTCACTGTCCAGAGGGTACGAAAGAGACCGATCCGTTTGTGTCGTATTCGTACGCACAACATTGATTCAACTTTATTGACAAAACTCAGCTCAACGTCTTCAGCATCCTGCGGTACACTGTCAGGGTATCCCCCGACGCTACCCCCTTTATCTCACCCCTTTGACTCCGCCGCGTCACTTTTTTATAAAACACCACGATGATGGTCACCGCAACGACCACCGATGCAGTCCCGATCGAGACCGCCCACGAGGACATGATCATATGTACAAATACCTAATAGTTCTTCTTTCACGTCGCCCATTCTATTTCCAGCACGACGCGCAGCTCCACTACCACGGCAAATGACTGGCCACGTGTTCCTCCAACCGCACCGTCAAGGTCTTCGACAGAGAGCCATCCAAGTCGGGCGGTCAGACCCTCAAGGGGTGCATGTCTCCAACGATTTCCTTCTTTCCGAGACTGACTCTCGAAGGCACACCGGCCCCGTCTGGCAAGTCGCGCGGGCTCACCCAGAGATCGGCAACATACTCGCATCGTGTTCGTATGACGGTCGAGTTCTCATCTGGGTCGAACAGACCCAAGGTCCTTCTACGGGATCCTGGACCAAAATCAAAGAGCACTCGTTGCACTCCGCGTCAGGTGCTTTGCTCTGCCCCATTTGCATTGCACGCGCGCTCAATCTGACTCTTTACAGCCGACTCCATCTCTTGGGCCCCTCACGAGTTAGGCGCTATCCTTGCATGCGCTTCTTCCGATGGAAAATTATCCGTGTTGATGTTCAAAGGTTCAGTTCAATTCGCGACGCAATGACTTTTCTTTCTTTCTTTTTCTTTCACTCTCTTTTCAGATGACGGGCAGTGGGTTGCCGATATCTTCAATGGCCACGCCACCGAGTGCAATGCTGTCTCCTGGGCACCTGCCACCCATCCTGGTTCGCTCATCCACCCGCGTCAGCCCCTCCGGCACCTTTCAAAGGTTTCGCCAGCGCCGGCTGCGACAACCTCGTCAAGCTATGGTACTTCCGAGACGATACTCAGACATGGGTCGAGGGGGAGACACTCGAAGGGTACGGAAACTGGGTTCGTGTCATGATGTCCTATTTCCTACTATTTGATTATGGTTTCCCATATTTAAGCCCGAGCGCCTCCTTTTTCCTTTTCTTTTGATTCGTCCTCCTTGTATTCTATTCACCGCATCCTGTACACCTTCAGACCATATATTATTCTTGGTGCATCTGTACTGGATAAGGGTTCCTGACAGTTCGTGATGTTGCATAGGCGCCGAATATCGGTTTACCGAGGAGTTATATAGCTACAGCATCGCAGGTACGTGCTGCGCTGAATATGCAGGACCATCGGGTGCAATTTTGATCCTCCGCAGGACAAGTCTGTTCTCATCTGGACAAAAGACACGCCCGCCACACCATGGGTCAAAACGCCCCTCGACTCGTCGCTTACTACTTCTCAGAACGCGCCAACAATGCCGGGCAAGTTCCCCGACGTCGTGTGGCGTGTGTCGTGGAGTCTCGCGGGAAACATTCTTGCTGTGAGCTGTGGGGACGGAAAGGTCACGCTTTGGAAGGAAAACCTCAAGTGCGTAAGTGATGTGAATAGTTGACATGATTTTAGATGTTGTATACTTTGCTGGGCAATTGATCATGCACGCCTCTGATATTACTCTAGTCTTTCCTCAGCGCAGGGACCAATCGGTCCAAAGATTTTAATTGATGCACAGTGGAAAATAAGATTGAAACGAGCAAGGGAAATCGAACAGCCCAACTTTGAGCGGTATTCGCAGACAATGCTCGGTTAGTCGTGGAATGGGGAATGCTGAGTACACACCATGTCGTCGTCTGATTCCCTCCTTTTCTTCCCCCTTTGCTTCTTCTGCGGCCGCTGCGTGTGCACCGTCACCAGATACAGCAGCCGGGACAGCACCCATTACGGATGCACCTCCGCCTGCGCCGACGTTCAGTAGTAGTTCTTTGACGTTCTTGCCTTCCAAGGCCTTGGTGAGGAGTGTCGCCCATATGGGCAGGACATCGACGTTCGCTGCGTTCGTCAGTGCGATGATTTTATCGTACTACGATAATGATTTAGCGACCGTTTGTGCGAATCGCACACGGGGGAGTACCTACCTTGATATCTCGATGCCGTCGTCGGCAAGGGCGAGGGCGGCGTAGATTTCTGCGAGTTCTACGGTGGCCTGGAAGGAACGGTGTCAGTCACATCGGCGGTGTGCTTTTGGGTGCATCCCGAGACCTGTCCAG
>JBBPQC010000646.1:0-16140 GCA_038092295.1 Leccinum arenicola
GATATTATTTCATCGACAGTTTCCTGGGTCAAGTCCATTTTACTGGAGAATTCGAGCTGCAACCAAACGGATGGAGAGAGGAAAGCCAGGTGGTCACTAGTGCACTGACCATGACGCTGTGCCGCTGACTAAGATAGTGCTGCATCCTTTGAAGCCCCGCCCATCTTGGGCCGCCTGTACGCAACACCGCGCGTCTTTGATGTTCGCGCCCGACCTTTCGCTGACCTACTAAGCCTTACAGTCGGGCGTTTCCACTACTACTAGGGTTTGTAGTTGTCTTCAATCCGTTTCACGTGGTGCAATTCCAAATACTACTCACTGACACATTGCAGGTGCCAACGTATCTGATGGGTAGGACTCATCCAGGTTTCGTCTCCGGTCGCCCATCTCACTTGCAACGCGATCTCACCACCTCGTCCCGAATCATGGCCGACCACCTTGTCGACCATTCCATCTCTGTCGCCTTGCCATTCAACCAATCCCTATGATACCTGGACCACCGACAGCAGGCACATCTTTGCCTTATCTTCGGCCATCCATTCGTGCTCGTCTTTTTCAAAATCAACGCCATGGTGCTCGAGCTGTCCGGGGAACAGATGGTGATCATTCGGGACGTGCATTCGGAGCAGCGAGGCATGGAATTCCGGGTGGACGCCCCGCTGTTTCAAGCGGTTTGGTAAGTCCAGCTTGAACGAATTTGAAATTCCCGTAGTCCGATTTTGTAGGGGCCGATGAACTTCGGCACGAGTTTTCGGGTGTGCTCGTTAGGCGATGTTCTTGTTCTTAGTCGAAACGTAAGTATACTAGATCATTCACGCTGAGCGGACACAGCCGTCGTTTCCGATTGGCGGATTGCGTCTGTTGACACGCACGTCGATCAGCGCATCGTGGGCGGCCATCGCGGCGCTCTTCAAATCCACTAAACGAATACACGCACGCTCGGGTACTCATCCCGGGCGGATTTATAATGTATTGAATGGGCAGCATCCATAGTTCAAGACAAACGGTGCGCACCCGGTTGTCTCAGACCGTGAGAGGTTACTGTAATACTTAGATACCTTGTTACGTAGCTCACTTTCAATCTAGACGCCGACTTCGTTATAGGCACCTGAATGTTATGTTCTTACTACATACCCTACTCGTAATCTCGTGAGGCTTCATATCCTTCACGACCACCAACACCTTTCAAGTTCTAGGAACTTTTTGCGGAATAAGTAAGCTAAGTATCATGATGCTCCTTCGTGGGCATGTGCTTCCTTTTTTCGTGTCCGACTCTCTTCTTCAGCTGCTTTATATCATGGGTGCTATTGATCTCTAGTACTAGACAAAACTGCATACTAGCTCTAGACAGGCATTGTCCCAAATTTTGAGGTGTGTGACATGTGGCAAGTCTTTCCCTGCACCCTCAACCTGGTTCTGCCGTGTTTGTTTTCTCTGGTTTGTCCTATGTTCAGTGAATCTGTCCAGAGGTGGTAACAGTTTTCCGAGGTAGGAAACTTAGACTCCTCCAGGGGCCCTGATCTTCTCCAATCGGACATTAAGGTACCATGATCTCCATAACGCAACGTTTGCCCTGATCACACGGTAGGTCAAGCCTGATCGATGATCCTCGGATCCTTTGAAAGGATTAACGGCAAAGGGCGTCACGGTGGTTAAGTTCGCCACAGGGACGGAACCTCTAATTACTGGTCCTCTATCCAGTGATTGGTCCAATTTCTTGGATCCCAAGGGCTAGGACACCTTGCGATCAGTATACGCCATCCCATAAAAAAAGTTCACGCTTGTCTCAGTGCATTATCTGATCGATACCCTTGTTATCTTCGTGACACACGCATTTCGCGCAAAACCCCTCGTTGAGCGACGCTGAATCCTATTGCAGACAATTACCGTTGATACATCGATATACAGACGACTTTGGACGTTCAAGCCACCTTTGACTGATACATATCCATACCCTTACACCTTCACTTCATGACACGAACCCAAATCAACATCGGAGGAACCATGAATTGTCGGGCCTGCTGCTCCAGATGTCTCTACCGCGATTTGACTGGTCCTCAATTCGTATTCACGGTTGTCTGCAAAGCGGAGATCGAGTATTGTTGTGAATACAGTCTCCTTTGTCCAAGCTACGCCCAATGCTATTCTGTAAATGATGAATTGTGGTGCTAGCGCCTAGATCGATGTCGCCCTTCAGTCAATCGTGTATCGTACATAAATACTATGAGACGTACCGCAAACGTTCCCCAAACATACGCAAATGCAGCCGCGACATTGCTACCCAAGGCCGTGCAGACGACATTACCAATGCCGAGTGCGGACAAAGGCAGGGCGGACTCCACGAGTGTTGCGGAGATATCGACATAGGTCATCGAGAACGCAGGGTTCAGCGAAGCACGGGCTGTCCGATAAGTGACTAACAGTCGCGCCATGATCAAGAGGGTTACGATGCCATTGAAGCTGACGGTCAGAGCAGTCCATGGAATCCCAAAATTTGTGGGCATCCCTTGAAAGATATTTGCACCTGGAACCGCGCTCTCGACTGTCATCATGATGGACATGGCTTACATATCGCCGTTTAGAATCAAAGACACCAAGTTGAAGACTTTGAAACTGGAAAACTCACAGACAGAGGACACGTATATTAAGACGGGGAAGATAACGACCCAGCTGTGATCACGCCAAAATATGAAGCATCTGTACAACTGATACCGTAAAAATAAGCTATTAGGAAATTTGTGTAGTAATGTGGCTCTTACCAGCAACCCATCTGCCATTGCAAAGACAGTCATGTCGGCTGCAGTACCGAAAACGTTGTACCACGCAGAAATATTGTCTGCATAGTAGGCTGGTGGCCCACCCGGGACATCTCTATCGTCGATCCACATTAAATCACCGAACGTGCAATTGGTTGCCACCGAAATGGTCAAAAAAACGAACAAGAGAGAAGAGTATATGATATATAACTTGTTTTTGGGGTGGGTTTTTTTCAAAAATAGCCGGATGGAATGGACATATAATGTGATATGGATACCTGAAGGTGGTCTGTATATGATTATGGGTGGAACACGTGCAACGGTTGCGTACCATATAATATGGAGGTGAAGATAAGCCCGACGAACATTGAGCGTTCGAGGGTGATTTCTGCAGAAGGCATTGTCGTAGTGCACCGGCCCGGGTAACGGATGAGAGACTGGTGGATTTAACTGCCGCTAGCCGCAAGAGGCGAAACTTGGAATGAAAGAGTTAGTCGGGGATAAATCCTGTGCCCAAGAGCAGACTATCATAGAAAACAAAAAGGGACACTTTATGTACTACATCGCCGGCACATTTTTGATTGGTTGCCTATCGAGTACATGTAATGCGTCCGGAACCGAACCGTCAAGGGAACATCCAAACATATGATAGAGATTCTCACCCTCAGGGAACCTATTTTACCACAAGCCCACTTGACCAGATTAATCATCGTTCCTGACCGCCCCGCAGCCATGTCCCTGCGTCTGTGACTTTCGCCAGAAGTCACTGATCAGTACATACCCACTTTCGATCTCGTGAGGCTCCATCGCAACGCCCTCCGGGCGGTCCTGGACCCGGAAAGTCGGGATAGAGTGTGACCGGATAGATAACTGATTCGGGTCGCTAAGTTTGTGATTGCATCTTCCGGAAATTCGCCCTTTCGCAAGGCGGAGAGACATGAACGACACACAGAACCGAACCTTCTTTGTCCATCAGCATTCACTGCATTGGAAATACAGCAGAGCGTTGTAAAAATCAGCAATGTTATGAGCATATGCAAGGTTTTTGCAAGAACAGACGGATGGTATGGACATAGAACGTGACATAGATGCCTGAGGGTGGTCTGTGTATGATCATGGTGGAACACGGCGCAACGGTTGCGTACCATATAATATAGACATGAAGATAAGCCCGGCGAACATTGAGCGTTCGAGGGTGATTTCTGCAGAAGGCATTGTCGTGGTGCACTGGCCCGGGTAACGGACGAGAGACTTGGTACATATAGATGTAACCGCCTCCAGCCGCAAGAGGCGAAACTTGGAATGAAAGAGTCAGTCGGGGCTAGATCCTCTGCCCAAGAGCAGACTAACGTAGAAAATAAGAAGGGACACTTTATGTACTGCATCGCCGGCACGTTTTTGATTGGTACCGCCTATCGGCAACAGCGCAGGTGAGGCGTCCTGAACCGAACCGCGGCACTAGTAAGTCAAGGGAACATCCATGCATCTGATTATCAGAAATTCTCACCCTCAGGGAACTTTTTTGACCTTTTTTTTTGCCACGCGGGCCCACTTGATCAGGTTCCTGACCGCCCCGCAGCCATATCCCTGCGTCTGTGACTTTCGCCAGAAGTCAACATCAGTACATACCCCACTTTCAATCTCGTGAGGCTCCATAGTACGCCCTCCGGGCGGTCCTATACCCGGAAAGTCGGAATAGAATTGTGACCGAATAGATAACTGATTCGGGTCGCTAATTTTGTGATTGCATCTTCCAGCAATTTGCCTTTCGCAAGGAGAAAAGCCATGAACGACACACAAAATGAACCTTCTTTGTCCATCAACCAAAATGCCTTGCAGGTTAGCAATCAAGTCCCCAAAAGGACTGCTAGCTCATGTTGTTTCCACAGGACACCTGACAGTGGTGGGTCTTGCAAGAGCATCGTTTACTTGGGCCCGGCGTGTCACAAACAAACCAGACAGGCGAGCTTGCGGCAATTGTAGCTGCCCTCCAATGCACCAGCCCTCTACCGAGCTGTGGGCAACCGAACAGCGAAATTAGGAATTGAGCGAAACAGCCTCGGAAAGATTTGGCAGAGAGGGGAGTGCCGCGTGCGACAGAGCTGCGTGGCAGTGAGTCAGGATAGGGACACTTTACTTCTCTGCGGGGTGAGGAGAAACGCGTACGGATCGGCATCCTCGTCTTCCTCGGTCTTGCCAATCGTGCTGTGATGGTCGATCTTCGCATTGACGTTGTAGTAGTCAATGTGGGAGATGCGTAACGGTGCGGGCGTCGTCGTCTTCATCCACCTCTGGCATGCGCTTGTTCAATGCGTTTCGACATGGACGATCGGAGAGCCGCCGAGAGCGTGGTCACATCACCTCATCACAGAGGTTGCGCGGTGTGCTTACATAAGGCGCCGTCATGGTTTGCCACATTGCCAGTCATTATCGAACGACAGAGGCGACGGCGACGGCGACAATCACTACAATCACCACCACCGTCATCGAGGAAGGAAAACGCTTCAGCGAGTCCCTGGAAACAGTAAATATTCAGGTCGGCCAGATGAAGTGTCATCTTATGCGTCCTCGGCGGTGGCACCGAATTCGCCCTCGGAGCCATCATCGCTGACGTCCTGCTTGTAGGACAACGACGAGATGACGGACACGCTCAAGAGCGCTAGTCTCATACTCGCCGAGCTGCGCATGTCGTCACTCTCACTAAACCAATATCATGAACTCTGTAAGTGCACGCGTCCAGCTGTCTCGAGTTCCTCCAGTGACCACGGGTGTCGCAAGACATGGACAGCTTTGACGCCCTCCGATATCTCTCGAACTACCTCTACGACGTACACACACTCTCTAGACACCATCTCGCTGATCTCTACGAACTAGTCGAATATCATCCCCTGCCTCAACCTCTATCCCTGACGCAACCGTCTGAAGGACATGAGTAGAGGCGTCATATGGGCTCTTTCTACAATACTATTTCAGCGGTCAGACCACGGATTACCTGCCCGTCGGGACCGATTCCGGGTGAGCCCTCTCCGCATTGCGTCATCCGTTTGCTGACCCAGTCTAATCCCTCAAGCGCCCTTCAAGCGTCCGTGCTCACGAATTTCATAGGAATGAACAAGCTCTAGGTTCGTCTCCAGCACCAAGGTCGCTCGCGCGACCGCGAGAAACGCGAAATGGAACGTCGCGAACTCCGCATCCTCGTCGGTCTGGAAATGCACCAGAAGAGCATACTTACAGCTATACATTGAAGCAAATTGTCAACTGCAAGATAATCGCACAGGAGTATCTTATGGAGGTCGTCATCCAGGTGAGTGTCACGTAGCGCTCTTGGTCTCGCTCACAAATCTCTCCCTTAGCTGCTACCCTGACAGACTTGAATACGTTGATCAGATTTTGGCTTTTGCGCACACCAAAATCAAAGCGTCTTCCGGAAGGTACGTGTTATTTATATATGTGTGTGTCTACTCCTGACGCCGATCTCATGCAGCTCGGATCTACACGCCCCACAAACGGCAGCGAACTTGCAGCGCTGCTCGTCGCCCCGATCAACTCGTACCAATCCGTGCCCATGTTGCTCGCCATCCCGCGCTACGTCCCGTTCTAGACACAACTCTTTTCCACAGGGCGTCCGATCGTGCACAGCGTCGTCTCGAGCGTGCTCAAGAACGAGACCGGGAGTGATCGAGACCCCCGGGGATGTGGATCTGTGTCACGTGTTGATCAATGGTGGGCCGGTAAATGATGTGGAGGAGATTCGGAGACAGGGACCGTATGTGGTGGAGAAGGGGGATACGGCGGAGGAGCAGGGATGGGTAACACAGATGGTGCATCTATTTAGGGCTGAGTCATTGGGGGTGCAGTTTGAGGTGGGTCTCCAGATCTCTTGGATCGAGAGAGTCAAGGACTGACTGGCGTACCGCACTCGCACAGCTGCTGCAAACCGCACGTCGGCACTTTGAGGCTGGAGGTGAACGGATGCGGTATACGTTCCCAGCGCTCATCACTTCGAGCATCAAGCTCTGTCGGCGGTACAAGATTCGTGAACATTTGGTGAGATCACACATTCCTATACTCATTATTATTTTGAATCTCGACAACGAATAGTAAGACGACTGGTAATCGAAAGTGACCACGATCCTCAAGTTCGTGCGCGAATGCACCTCCATCCTCGCGACACAAGTCGACTCTCCCTCGCTCGCCCTCCGTCTATTCCTCCTCGATGCACAAATCGCCTCCGAATGTGGCTCCGGGTTCGAAGACCTCGCGTACGACCTGTACGTCCAAGCGTTTTCGGTGTACAAAGACTCGATTCGGACAGCCGAGCGCAGCTGGCTGCGATCATGTTGATCATTGGGACGTTGCAAGGCGCAGAGGTGTTCGAGGTGGACGGGTATGACACGCTGATCACCAAGGCTGCGCTGCATGGGGCAAGTTGTTGAAGAAACCGCATCAGGCGACGGCGGTGCATGCTGCGAGTCATTTGTGGTGGCAGCAGGCGGCGGTTGAGGGGGATGGAGGGGGGCAATTGCGGCGAAGTCGCCAACATTCTCACTTTCTTCTTTCCACTGTCCAGTACCTTCCCCCACGCCGTCCCAACCCTCAGTGAAACAAGATGATATCAAAAGGTGCTTATTTCACTGTTTTGTCTGCGAGAAGAGGCTCAGTGAAATGACATTCACGTCAGTCAACCAGTGGTGGTCTCGAGCAAAGTCATTTAGGGACTCCATTGGAAAGGCGACTGATTCAGTCGATCTGATACTTGCACAAGCGAAGTCAGCAGCCGCCAAGTTTGAACAAGGGGATGGGACGGATCACATTAGCGAGGCAATCGTCCTTGATCGCCAAGCATTAGACCGTTGCCCACTCGGTCACCACCAGCGATGGATCTCACTATTTCGGCTTGCCGTTCATCTCCGGCGTCGATACAACTATCTAGGAGCGATCGAGGACATCGAGGAAGCAGTTATCTATGGCAAAGAGGTACTGGAGCTTTGCCCAGAAGGGCACTCAAATCGTTCAGCATCGTTGCACAATGTCGCAGTCTATCTCTCCATTCGTTACAGACGACTTGGAGATATGACGGACCTCAATGAGGCTATCATCCTCGGCAGACAAGCCCTCGACCTTCGCCCGTCAGGGAACCCACATCGATCGTCGTCGTTGGACAATGTCGCAGGCTATCTCTGCCTTCGTTCCCACTGGCTTGGAGATATGACGGACCTCAATGAGGCCATCATCCTCGGGAAACAAGCCCTCGACCTTCGCCCGTCAGGGCACCCGGATCGATCAATGTCTTTGGGCAATGTCGCACTCTATCTCTCCACTCGTTACGACCGGCTTGGAGATATGACGAATCTCAATGAGGCCATCATCCTCGGCAGACAAGCCCTAGACCTTCGCCCCTCAGAGCACCCATATCGATCAATGTCGTTGAATGATATTGCAAGCTATCTCTCCGCTCGTTACAAGCGGCTTGGGGATATGACGGACCTCAATGAGGCCATCATCCTCGGGAGAGAAGCCCTGGACCTTCACCCGTCAGGGCACCCGGGTCGATCAACGTGGTTGGGCAATGTCGCAACTAATCTATGCGACCGTGGAGAAATGACAGACCTCAACGAGACCATCATCCTCGCGCGACACGCCTTCGACCTTTGCCCACCTGGCCATCCTAACCGATCATCGTCATTACGTCAACTTACATATTGTCTCCGTGTTCGCTTCACCAAGGCGAACGAGTTGAAGGACAAAGAGGACCTATTCAGTCTCTACACCGAGTTGTCAAAAACACTCTCACCAGTCGATCTCTCTGCGGCCAAACAATGGATCACGACAGCTGAGGATTTCCGCCATCCCACAGTCCTTCTTGCATATGAAACATCTCTTCGACTACTTGTTCAGCATCTCGCCGTTGTACCATCCCTACCCAATCATCTCCAGACTTTCAAAGACCTCGCGTCATCCCTAGCAGTCGATGCTTTTTCCGCTTGTCTCCGCAATCAACGTGCCAAAAAAGCGGTCGAGCTTCTCGAGCAAGGTCGCGGTGTATTCTGGACTCAGATTTCTCGTCTCCGTTCCCCTCTTGAAGATGTAATCGCCTCGGGCCAGGAAGGACAGTCCCTTGCAAACGAGTTTACTCGACTCTCATCAGAAATACACGATACAATTCATTCACAAGGCTCATCAGATCAGCACAACAAGTTGTGCGGTCTTAATGTAGATCTACAATCCGCAATCACGCAAATTCGCACATTACCCGGTCTCGCTCGATTCCTTCTCCCCTCTTCCTTCCCCGAACTCCAGTACGCTGCCAGTGGCGGACCTGTGGTCATCGTGAATGCTAGTCAGCATACTTGCGATACACTCGTTGTATTTTCCGACACAGATCCGGTTCATATCCCATTGAAAATCACAAAACGGCGTGTCCAGGACCTGTCGTCGGAGCTCCGATCTCTGACATTGCGTGCCAAAATAATGGACGTGAAAAACGATCTTGGTCGCTTCCTGCGTGACCTCTGGGATGAGGTTGTGTCCCCGATTGTAGACTTACTGCAGACAACAATTCCACCTCGCTCACGCATCTGGTGGTGCCCAACTGCCGAGTTCTCTCTTCTGCCGTTGCATGCTGCCGGTCTATATCGGCGGGGCCAACAGAATCTCTCTCATTTGTACATCTCCTCTTACACTCCCACCCTCACCGCCCTTATTCATGCTAGGCGGAATCCCCTGTTGACGAAGTCCTCGATAAACGAGAATCGCTTTCTCGCAGTAGGTCAAGCCACCGGCAATGGCCAGAGTAAACTCTTTTCTGTTGGCAGCGAGCTGGGCATTGTCGCTGAGTATATGCAAGGTCTCGCCAAGCTCACGCGCCTTGAAGGTTCGGAATCGAGTGTATCTAGAGTCTCGGAGGAGCTGAGGAAGAACGAGTGGGTTCACTTTGCCTGTCATGGTGTCCCAAACGAGGAAAACCCGTTTGAATCTGCATTCGCCCTCCATGATGGCCCGTTCACGATTGAACGCATTATGGGATGCGAGTTGGAGCACCCGGAGTTTGCCTACCTATCTGCGTGTCACACCACAGTTGGATACAAGGAGGGTCCAGACGAAGTCATCCATTTGGCGTCGGCGATACAGTTTGCAGGGTTCCGATCTGTGATTGGGACGATGTGGGCGGTGGACGACGCAGATACGAACAAGATCACGACCAAATTTTACGAGTATATGTTGGATGGATGTGGTCGGCTGGATCACACTCGAGCGGCGTTGGCGCTGCAGAGGACGATGAACTCATTGGTCGGTATTGTTCCGCTCGATCAGCGGATTCTGTATGTACATATCGGTGCCTAGTGCACATCGGACTGTGATCCCTCATATGTAGTTGCTACTATGTCTCTTTGCATACATTTACTATTTGCGACTAGTATCGAACGTGTGAATGGCCAGTTGAGTGGACGACTGGTGTATTGAGCAGTATTACGACGCCCTCTCGGAAGTGTGGGTTTCGCGAGCGCTGTGCAAAGTAACGTTCGTGCGTGGTGGGTGAAGCTCTTGCTTCTGTTGGGCGCCCCTCGGGGAGACGAGATGGGCATGCCGGATTCGAGCCGGCAAAGGCTCTCGTCAGGGGACCGGTCTCCTTCTCTCGATCGATATGGAACCTGAGCCATGTTGCCACTAGACTCGGCGGATCGTCGCGTCGCGTCTTGACACTCGCGTTGTGTTGTGAATGCAGTGTATAGGTTCTGTGAGGTATGGATTGTGTGTGTCGAGGATGGACGCATGAGGAGAGCGAGACGCGCGAGGGTCGACGCGTCCAGGTATTTGCGTGCGCGTTTGTGCACTTGGCTGCTGTGTTCGCTGTCGTGGGAGGGCAGTCGGGCGTACCTCCTTGTGCGGCATGCGTGTCGTGGGTGAGGGTAGGCGAGCATATGTGTATGTGCGCGTCATGACCAATGATGATGTGCGAGGACGAAGGCGGGAGAGGGCGAGGGCAGGCGGGTCAGTGAGCAAGCGAGGTGGTGCGTGCGCCCGCATGGACGCACAGGAGGGGTTATGTAGGGAAGGCGAGGACGAAGCCAAAAAGGAGGTAACGACCTACGGCGATCGTCGTATACTCTCGTTGTGCCGAGAGCACACGGCAGTCGTCGCATGCCGTCTTGGATGCGGTGAGGGAGGTGACGCGGACGACTGGGGCAAGGGCAGTTCCCACACGCCGTCCCCGACGCGTTGAGGTGATGATGGGCGAGGTGGGAGAACGAGGGAGGGGGCGGGTGGGACAGGAAGACGGGCGGAGCGACGGTGGGTGCGTGTGCGTCACGAACGAGGGCGAATGACGTGGTGAGAGAGAGGGCAAGTTTGCCACAGTCGAGCTCAGTTTGCTAGGGAGGTGGGAAAAAAACCGAAGAGATTGGGACAAGAGATTTGGCAGAGTGGCGGTGCTTCTCTGCGGGGTGATTCGGTGAAGGACATCTTTGCCAGGCACTATTATCCCCCGAACGACGACGGCCACGACGACAACGACGGCGATGGCGGACACCACCACCACAATCACCGCCACCGTCGTCGAAGAAAGGGAAACTCAGCGAGTCCCTGGAAACAGTAAAGATTCAGGAATTTCGTGCGTTTTCGGTGGCGACACTGAATTCGCCCTCAGAGCCATCATCGCTGACATCCTGCTTGTAGGACAACGACAAGATCATGGACGCGCTCAAGAGCGCCAGTATCATTCTCGCCGAACTGCACACGTCGTCACTCTCATCAAAGCAATATCATTAGTATGAGCTCTGTAAGTGCACCCGTCCACCTCTCTCCAGTTCCTCCAGTGACCACAGGTGTCGCAAGACATGGCCACCTTCGACGACCTCCGACACCTTTCAAACTACCTCTATGACGCAGAACCTGTCAAGGAAATCGGAGCAGAGGCGTATTGAACCCCGTGCCCGGGCTCTTTCTACGACACGGGTGAGCTCTCGTCGCGTTGCGTCATCCGTTCACTGACCCAGCCTAGTCCACAAGGGTTCCTCCAAGACGTTCGTACTTATCAATTTCCTAGAAACGAAAACTCTGGATTCGTCTCCAGCACCAAGTCAATCGCGAGATGGAACATCGCAAACTCCGCATCCTTGTCGGGACCAAGCCTGCCCGTCTGTGTCAGTTCGACGGCGTCGATCTGGAGATGTACCAGAACTTGAGCTTACTCCGGAACAAGTAGTCAATTTCAAGGACGTCATCGCACCTGAGTATCCGATGGACGTCATCCAGGTGAGTGTTCACGTCTATATTCTCTTGAAATCGATTAACGACCCTGTAGGAGCTCCACCTGCATTCGCTCCGACTTTCTATCCGCCACCGCTCACCTACACCCAAAAGTCAACATCAAATCGATCCTCCTCGCGCTCATCCACAGACTGGCGGCCTACGCAGCCCCCGAGGCCGAGAGCGAAGACTCGGAGGAGCACAAGATACAGGAAGAGGTTGACGCCAAGCGATCAGCAGAAAAGGTCAGGCTGGCAAGAGACAGGGCTAATATTGCTTACAATCAATCGGTCGGTCGAGGGGGCAGATGCTTGGGATACCGTGGTGGAAGAGTCCGAGAATAACATTGGGGTGAACGGTGTCTCGCCGGAAGAGGGAAAAGGCAAGGAGAAGGATGATGTGCCTTTGAAAAAGTTCCGTGGCATACAAGAGGACGTCCAGGTCTTGAAAGTCTTTTGGAAGCAAGTCGTTGAACTCATCAAGGTGCGTACAATGAGATACGCACGAACGAGATATATTCTGACGATGTGGTTGCAGGCTCGACAAGTCTTGTCGATACGAGACACATGACGGCGCTCCTAGTCTCGTTTACGAATATCACCCTCAGTTGTTACCCCGACAGACTCGAATACGTGGATCAGAGCTTGGCCTTTGCGCACAGCAAAAATTCCGAAAGGTACGTTTTGTTTCTATACATGTGTCTAATTATAACGCCGATCTCATGCAGCTCCGATCTACACACCCCACAAACGGCACAGAACTTTGCAGCGCTGTTCGTTTTCCCGATCAAATCTTACCAATTCATGCTCACTGTGCTCACCATCCCGCGCTACGTCCCGCTCTTGACACAACGACTCTTTTCCACACGGCGTTTCATCGCGCACAGCGTCGTCTCCAGCGTGCTCAAGAACGAGGCCGTGATCGAGACGCCCGGGGACGTGTATCTTGATCATGGATCGGACAGACACATCTGCCGTCGGTGGTGGGCCGGTAAAGGACGTGAAGGAGATACGGAGACAGGAACCGTATGTGGTGGAGAAGGAGGTCACGGCGGAGGAGCACGGGTGGGCACGGATGGTGCGGGCTGAGCCGTTGGGCATGCAATTTCAGGTGGGTCTCCAGATTTCTTGGGTCGAGTCGAGAGAGCCGAGAACTGACTGGCCCACCGCACTCGATCGGACAGCTGCTACAAACTGCACGTCGGAACTTTGAGGCTGGCGGTGAACGGATGTGGTATACGTGCCTAGCCCTCATAACTTTGAGTATCAAGCTCTGTCTGCGGTACAAGATTCGCGAACATTTGGTGAAATCGCACTTCCCTATACTTATTATCTTTAACCTCGACAACGAATAGGAAGACGACTAGCAATCGAAAGTGACCGCGATCCTCAAGTTTGTGCGCGAATGCACCTCCATCCTCGCGACACAAGTCGACTCTCCCTCACTCGCCCTCCGTCTATTCCTCCTCGCTGCACAAATCGCCTCCGAATGTAGTTCCGGGTTCAAAGACCCGGCGTACGTCCTGTACGTTCAAGCGCTTTCGGTGTACGAAGACTCGATTGCGGAGAGCCGAGCGCAACTGGCTGCGATCACGTTGATCATTGGGACGTTGCAGGGCGCAAAGCTGTTCGAGGTGGACGGATATGACACTTTGATTACCAAAGCTGCGTTTCATGGGGCCAAGTTATTGAAGAAGCCGCATCAGGCGACGGCGGTGCATGCTGCCAGTCATTTGTGGTGGCAATATGCGGCGATTGAGGTGGAAGGAGAGGGGGAGGGTGCCAAGGCGGTGAGTATCGGTCTGCACTATCGATCGTGACTGACGGGTTGTCGACAGTACCCACACCAGGACAGCAAACGAGTGCTGGAATGTCTGCAAAAGTCGTTGCGGATCGATACGCTCGATTAATATCTGTATTACTTTGATCGCGGGGCACTTGCTGTGCGTCTTTCTTCTCTCTGTGTTGTCGACGCTGACGAGTGTCCGACACTGTCTCAGGTCGCTCCAAAATTCATCGTCTCGCTCGTGAACCTCATCACGTCCTCGATCGACACCATCACCTCTCCGTTGTCTTCAGCTTCGTACCTGCACCCATCACAACGAATCGAAGGGGTGGCGTCTCCGGACATAATCCAGCGACATTTCCGGAACACGCTCAAGTATATACATTCGAAGAAGACGTCGGAGAATCCGGGGCGGCATGACGAGGTGGAAGTCGTTGGGGCGTTTTTGAAGATGGGGATCACGCGGTAGCAGTTGCTGGGTACGTATAGATGGTGGAGCCGATTTCGATCTGTCGAAACCGTTTTTTTGTCGTCGTTTTAGCCAAGGCCCTTTTGAACTGATAATTAACGTAAAAGTGCTGCGAGGAGTCCTTCGTTACCAGGTTTCACCTTGGGCTGTGAAAACAGCCTCTTGGAAGCACTCGTTCAATGACGCTGCTGTGCTAACAAACAATGCGGAAAAAACGAGGCTGCCGCCAACATTCTCACTTTTCTTCTTTCCACTGACCAGTACCTTCCCCGGGACCCCTCACCGTCCCAACCCTCAGCGAAACAAGATGAAATCACAAGGTGCTTACTGTTTCGTTTGCGAGAATGGCCTCAGTGAAATAACATCCACGTCAGCCAAAAAGCGGTCCTCTCGAGCAAAGCCTCCTTACACCAAGCATGAGAAAGGGGGCCGGAGGGACTTGATTGGAGAGGCGACTGTCTCAGTCAAGCAGATACTTGCACAAGCGAAGTCAACGTTCGCCAAGTTTGAGCAAGGGGACGGGACGGACCACATTAGTGAGGCGATCGTCCTTGATCTCCAAGCACTGGACCGTTGCCCACCCGGTCACGACGAACGATGGGGCTCACTAACTCAGCTTGGTGATCATCTCTGGGGTCGTTACAACCATCTAGGAGCGATAGAGGACATCGAGGAAGCAGTTATCTATAGCAGAGAGGCACTGGAGCTTTGCCCAGAAGAGCACCCAAATCGATCAACGTCATTGGGCTGTGTCGCACTCTATCTCTCCACTCGTTACGAGCGGCTTGGAGATATGACAGACCTCAATGAAGCCATCATCCTCGGGAGACAAGCACTCGACCTTTGCCCTGATGGGCACCCGCATCGATCAACGTCGTTGAACAATCTCGCATGCCGTCTCTGCGCTCGTTACAAGCAGCTGGGAGATATGACGGACCTCAATGAGGCCATCGTCCTCGGCAGACAAGCCCTCGACCTTCGCCCGTCAGGGCACCCGTATCGATCAACGTCGTTGAACAACGTCGCAAACTATCTCTCCGATCGTTACGACCGGCTTGGAGATATAACGGACCTCAATGAGGCCATCATCCTCGGGAGACAAGCCGTCGACCTTCGCCCGTTAGGGCACCCGAACCGATCAAGGCCGTTGAGCAATGTCGCTACCTATCTCTCCACTCGTTACGACCGGCTTGGAGATCTGACGGACCTCGATGAGGCCATCATCCTTGGGAGACAAGCCCTCGACCTTCGACCGTCAGGGCACCCGAGACGATCAAGGCCGTTGAACAATGTCGCAAACTATCTCTCCTCTCGTTACGACCAGCTTGAAGATATGACGGACCTCAATGAGGCCATCATCCTCGGCAGACAAGCCCTCGACCTTCGCCCGTCAGGGCACCCGGGTCGATCAGAATCGTTGGGCAATGTCGCAAGCTCTCTCTCTAGTCGTTACAAGCAGCTTGGAGATATGACGGACCTCAATGAGGCCATCATCCTCGGCAGACAAGCCCTCGACCTTTGTCCGTCAGGGCAGCCAGATCGATCAATGTGGCTGAGCAGTGTCGCAAACGATCTCTCCACTCGTTACAAGCACCATGGAGATATGACGGACAGAGATGATCTGTTCAGTCTCTACACCGAGTTGTCAAATATCCCACAAACACTCTCACCAGTCGATCTCTCTGCAGCGAAGCAATGGATCACGGCAGCTGAGGATTTCCGCCATCCCACAGTCCTTCTCGCATATGAAACATCTCTTCGGCTACTTGTTCAGCATCTCGCCATTTTACCATCCCACCCAATCGTCTCCAGACTTTCAAAGACCTCGCTTCATCCCTAGCAATTGATGCTTTTTCCGCTTGTCTACGCGACCACCATGCG
>JBBPQC010000647.1:0-16135 GCA_038092295.1 Leccinum arenicola
CATGATTGAAATTATTTCAGAATAGAAAACTCACTGGCAGAAACTGTTTATAAAAACAGACATCAAAGGATGAGTGAATATCACAGCATTGCTCAGTGTCACCCTTGATAGCATATTCCACAATGCACAACTCACAGCCTGTCATTTCCAGAGCAGAGTAGATGGACATGACATCATCAGCATCACCACTCTCTGGCACATTCCACAATGCACAACTCACATACTGTCATTTCCAGAGAAGAATAGATGGACATGGCATCATCAGCATCACCACTCTCTGGGACATTCCACAATGCACAACTCACAGTCTGTCATTCCCAAAGCAGAATATATGGACATGGCATCATCAGCATCACCACTCTCTGGCACATTCCACAATGCACAACTCACATACTGTCATTTCCAGAGCAGAATATATGGACATGGCATCATCAGCATCACCACTCTCTGGCACATTCCACAATGCACAACTCACAGTCTGTCATTCCCAAAGCAAAATATATGAACATGGCATCATCAGCATCACCACTCTCTGGCATATTCCAATTATAACTCACTCCCTGTCACTCCCAGAGCAGAATAGATGGACATGGCATCATCAGCATCACCACTCTCTGGCACATTCCAATCATAACTCACTCCCTGTCATTCCCAGAGCAGAATATATGGACATGGCATCATCAGCATCACCACTCTCTGGCACATTCCACAATGCACAACTCACAGTCTGTCATTCCCAAAGCAGGATAGATGGACATGGCATCATCAACATCACCACTCTCTGGCACATTCCACAATGCACAACTCACAGGCTGTCATTTCCAGAGCAGAATAGATGGACATGGCATCATCAGCATCACCACTCTCTGGCACATTCCACAATGCACAACTCACAGGCTGTCATTCCCAAAGCAGAATAGATGAACATCATGGCATCATCAGCATCACCACTTCTCTGGCACATTCCACAATGCACAACTCACTCCCTGTCATTTCCAGAGCAGAATAGATGGACATGGCAACATCAGCATCATCACTCTCTAGCACATGCCACAATGTACAACTCACATACTGTCATTTCCAAAGTAGAATGACAAGATATAAGTCAAAGCATTTCTTGCACAGTTACTCAAATGAAAACTCACACTCTATAGTTCCATCAGTACAATTGAAATAATTAGGACATATTGAGTTTTTATGAAAGCCTGAAGATGCTAACCCAAAAGTGTGGAAACCATCTTGCCAGATTGATGGAATTTATTACATCCATACGGTGCATGGGAAGTACAGATTGATGCAGCTCATCAATGTCAGATATGAGACTTTTGACAATTATACCATCAGCCTTTGAGGAATATTCAATTTTTGGTACTTACTATTCAACTGCATATCTAACACACAATGCTATATTTGTTTCTTGGGCAGTAAGAAATAGCATTTGCAAAGCTTCCTCATTCAAAGCTTCAGCTGTCTTTTCCAGCAATATGTTACATCCCCCATTTGAGTTATGCATCCCTTACATGCATCCAATGTCCATGAGCTTAATCATTTGTTGGAAAACTTAATATTACCTTTGATCCGAACACTATATTTTGGTGCATGGTTCAATTGAGTGAGACGACCCCATATATTAGTTTCCTCAAATATTCCATCAATGAGCATCTGGGCCTTTTCCACTTTCTCTTCCCTTGGCAGTTGTCGATCTCCACCGGGTAGATTGCTCATGGCTACCGCCAGTAGTGCATCAAATTTAGTGAACAACACAATAACAGGCACTGGCCAAGCTGTGAGCTCGAACGTATCTTGCCACAAATGAGCCCACCTTCTCCGGTATCACACTCATTGAAAAACATTTCCTCGGAGCGTTGGATTGCCCGATTCAATTTATCCATCGGGATACAGTACCTATACAGAGTATCAATGACCACTTCCCGCAACTTATCAAGTTGGTACCAGATGGCATGAATGCGTTTTTTGAGAGATGTCGTATTTGCACGATCGGCAATGAACTCCTTGAGTTGTTGAAATTCATGTGCGGAACCGGCCTCGAAGCCTCGCGAGTCATGGAAGACGAAGTTGTCATTGCTCCGGAAAACCAATTCATTCTCGATGTCATGTTCCCCGCGCTAGTAGCGTGTAGTGGTAAAGATGCGTGTCGAGTCCGAGCCCAGTATGTCATACTCACCCCGCTGGATCCCTCGACCTGGGTCAGATCGATCTGGTCACACGGTTCAGTAGGCCGGTCATCCAATGTATCAAAACAAGCGCACCTTGTTGCCCTCTCCATCATAGACCTCCGGGTTTTCGGTAGTGTTACAGATCGCGCGGAGAATGGTCGTCTTGCCAGCGTTCGCCCGTCCAATGATAAGGATCCTGAAGCGGCCAAACTTCTCTCGGATGTTTTCAAAACCGCCGGTCTGGTTTGTCTCTGAGTTGGAGTTGGAGTTCATATCTGGATTCTAAGCCTGAGCGTATTGTTGAAGAAAGCGTGGAATGTGAGGGTGAGGGAGGAAGAAACCAGTGTGCACGTCGATCGGATCGAGCCCATCTACTTCCGACATCCGCTCCAGTGGCAGTGGTCGGGAGCATTTGAGACCACATTCGTCCGAAACATCCGAGTTTCGGGACGGCATGGGCATTGAACGAGCAAGCCTTGGGGCAGATGGATGTGCGGTTTCGAGCCTGTCGAAAGTCCTTCTCAGGGGGCTACCTGACCGCCGAACTTCCAGGGCCGTGTAGGTAACATCCAACTGTATCACTCAAAGGGAGTCTAGTTGCATCCCCAAAGCATCCCTTGTACTTGATATGTAGTAGTGACTCCGGGTGCTCAGAGTCCGCCAAATTCGGTCGAGAACGGTCGGGAAACCATGACGAAGGCGATGAGACCGTAACAGAAGCGATGATGCGCTTGACGAGATCGCTATGTGGTTTGTTTTCTCAAGGTGAATGAGACTGTCAGACCCTTTGAGAATCGCCGAGATGGTACAGCGTCGCAGGTCGATTCAGAGAGGTTCGAGTCACTGATCACTGTTTGAGTTGGTTTAATGTTTGGTGTTCAACTTTGTTTTAACATGGCTCGTCTTCGACGCGACACCAATCCCACCCCCGTCGCCCCGCCCCTCCGTATATTCGCGACGGGCACTGTCTTCCTCACCCACTCACATCCACTCCCAGGCACTGTATCTCGAGCACAGTCCGTACTCACTTCTCGCGGCGGTCCTGCTCAACATGTCCTCGCTCAGCTCGCTGCAACAGTCCCAGCAACAGGCGACGTCGAACCCATGCTCATCGCATCTCTTGGTGCTAACCCAGAAGCCCTCCGCCTCCGCGACGCTCTCGAATCAGCAGGCGTTCGCACAAAATACTGTAAAATCTGGCAAAACCTTGGTGTGCCCACCGCATGGGTCGTCCACGCCCGCGACACTGACGCACGCACCGTCATCAATCATAATCCCCTCCCAGAGGTCTCGCACGAGGACTTTATCGCCATCCTCGCACCGGTCCTCGCACCAGAAAATCACGTCGGATTTCACCTACCACAGCCTCCACCCAACGCTTCCCCCGTCCCACACGACCAACAGCCCCCCTCGCCCGTTTCCCTTCCCTGTTTCCAAACACCCTCGCCCCACCGTCTGCACCGCGTCTGTCTCCGTCGAACCGTCCTGCCACCTCGACGAACAACGCGCCCCCGCCCTCACCGCACTCCTATAGCGTCCTCAGCCCGACTCTGCACTCTCCCGCACCCTTTGACTGGCTCCACTTTTAGGGCCGGAGCGTGCGCAACACCCTCGCCAATATCATCGGCGTGGACGGTCTTGCCCGCGAACGGAAATGGCGATCCAGATGCGTCATCTCTGTCGATCTCGGGCGTCGCGCTCGTGACGGCGTTCATGCGGTCCGTCCCCTCCCTCACAACGTCCATCCCCTGATTTACAAGGTCATGCTTGACACTTCTTCGACACGCCGACGTCATCTTCCTCGCTTCCACTACGTTTCCCTCCCTCGCTAGCCCAACTCAGCACGGCCAACCTGCCTTTGCAACCTTGATTTCCCCCGGCGCTGCACCGACTCCCGCGCCCCGCGCCACCACACGCCCTGCTCATCCTCAACGCCGGCCGCGACTGCGTTGCACTGCTCAGCCTCCCCACGAGCGAGTACCTCCAAAGCTCGGGGCGGAGTCCACCCTTCGAACGACCACCACGACCAGCGCGCTGCCGATCACGCGCACCGCGACTCTGGGATCTCAAACGGCTCGCGGTCGATGCGCACGTGGGACGGCGTCGAGAGCGTGCGGTCTGGTTCCGATTTCTGGGCGGGGGTTGGAGGAGGGGTGCGGGTAGTGGAAGTGGAAGTGGAAGTGGGAACGCGAGTGGCGCAGAGGGGGACACAGCGGACGCGTCGTTTGTGACGCAAGATGAGGCGCTGCCGCGGCCTGGTGGGGAGTCGTTTCATCCGATGGACGACGAAGAGGAGGATGAAGAGGATGTGGAGAGGCGGGCACGGAAGAATGAGAGGGGTGCTGATGCGCAAGTGGTGCCTATGAGCGGACATGGTCGTGGATATGTGGACGGGGAGGGAGAGGAACACGAGGCCGTGCAGCCCCTTACGACGCGTACTGCGTGCCAGGGTCCACTCCTTCTGCCTTCTCGCCACCGTCGTCGTCATCGCTGGCGAGCCGAGATGGCAACGACAATGGCAACGGCGGTGGTATAATGTCCCTTAATTCCTTCTTTGAGCAAGGGTACCCCGCCGATGTGGCAACGCCCCGCGCCGCCTCAGCTGCCCTACTTGGCCTTTCTGCCCATGTGTCTCCTCTCGAACAGCAAGAATCTGACCAGCGGCTTCCCAGCGGTACCACTCCCATGTACGCTCAATATGCGCCCTTTTGCGACGCACGACGTGACCGAGGAGGACTGGAGACGGTGTGTACTGGCTTTCTTCGAGGCGATCATGGGCTGTCAAGTTTGCGTGCGAATCAGATTCTTGGAGGACGTGAATAAGGCGGTACAACTGTCCACTTCACAGCGCATTAAATCAAACGTCATCCCCTTGGTCACAGGGATTTGTCTCGTCAGTGCGTCATCCCGTCCTATGAGGAGCGATCGTCGAGCCGCTCAGGTACCTTTTGTAACCAATTCAAAATGCTATTTACCTACAACCGGGTTCATGGCGTCGTATGCGATCGGAAAATGGATGGAGAAGAAAGACCGACGGGTGGCGGGCGATTTGGTGGACAGCTGGAACCACGTTCGTATCCGTCATCTATGCGGGTTTGTTGTGCTCTGGGTTCGCTGTGGCACCGCCGACAGTACTTTTTCGGACCGAGGCGGATGGAGGTGGTGCTCTGTCAAGCGTCCGAGCGTCTGAGCGGTAGAGCCGTCGCGGATCCGAACCAGCAACCCATGACAGAGGGATTGCGTCAGCGCTCATCCTCATCCTCGTCATCTTCCTGCTCGTCCAACGATGAGGGACGGTCACGTAAGAGCCAAGATCGAAAAAACGACAAGCTAGCTCGCAAGGCTACGCAGAGGGAGAAAAAAAAAGGGAGAGGCAGGAGGAGAAGCAGCGAGGAAGACCCGTGGTGGGAATAGCAAACAGCCCTACCAGCTGGTTATCACTGCTATCTCAATGCGAGCAAAGCTTTCGGGGAAAAGGCGGGTTGTATCTATACCATGCCAAATACCATGATTGAAACCATAATATAGCTGATTAGGTCAATGGAGTATCTTCCCTCTGTCTGCTCTGTTTTTCGAGCTCTACGTCCGTCGGCGGCGGCGACTCAGGTAGCCTCTGTTATCGATGCACCGTCCGCACTTTTGTTTTCGATACTCATTTATCGCCCTTCATTTTTCATCTTGATGCGCTCTCATGGTCGTCGTCCCCGACCCAACCCTCTATCACACCAATTTGCAAAACTCATGGCACATGCGTGGGTCGCAGCGACCAGCCCTACGAACACGATCGCACACTTGATCCAATAGCGCCCACGAGGTCATGAGCGAACACAACGACCGTTGTCTGCACTGCAGCCCGTTCACGGTCCCCAGCGCTTCAGGGCTGGGCGCGCCCTTGTTCACGCAGACGAAGACACATCCTGCAACAAAACTCCACGAGTGGTGGCTCGCACGTGAGTTATAGAAGATAAATGTATGTATGTGTCGGCGGCATCGAAGGTATTATGATGACGACGCTTACCACAGGTATTGGATGCGACGAGTCGGACGGCCAATGACCCCTCCGCACCATTTCATCAAGAGGTTCATCGCCCCAAGTTGAGACAGCCGAAGAACAAAGCACTGAACCCGGAACATTTAGCTGGCACGTTCCACCGAATCTAAGCAAGCGGGTCGATCAAGCTTATCTAGACGAATTCATCAGATGATGGATGAATGGCCTCGTGGAAAACGAGAGTCCCCAATCCAGATTTGGGTGTGTGGAGGTCCACAACGCAGACGTGCTGACATATTCTTCGTGGTCCACAATATAATGGGGCGGCGAGTTAAATACTGCCAGTGGAATTACCGGTACCAACCTGCCAGGGTGGGTGTCCACATTCCTCTGATATTTAATCGAGTGAGAATTCCCCCACTTCTGAGTCTTCTCTTCGTCTCGACGTCCCCGGATCACCCCATCCCTGATGTGCGCCAATATTGCCTTCACCGACCGTGATCTGCCCTCCGGGCGACGCATACAACGTCTCCGCCTGGCAAATGGGCAGCACATCGATGTCAAGGACGTGAAGGCGGCAATGGATATCATCATTGGTCCCTCTCTACAGCTTTGGAAATTCGGCCTAGCCCGCGGTGTTGTCTCTAGACTAAAACGAGCCTTAAAACCTGTGGTCCCCGGCGACAACATCTCAAGCACCTCCTCTGAAACGCCAAAGGTGATTTCTATACGACTGTTGGGCCTTGAACAATAGAACTGGAGGTTGACCTGGCGTCTAGAAAAAAGTTCGGTTTGATGAGAAGCCCGTCAAAATGATGTCTCGGAGGTGGTTCTTCGACAGATACAGGAGGAATTCTGATTCGTCTCCTGCGCGCCCCTGTCTCGTAATACGTGTAAGTGTCTTCCATATGGGTTAAACCCTGGTGTTCGACATTCAATCCAATGTAGGAACGCGACGATATTGCTGTTCATCACATACCCTCAGTCGAAAAAGATGCAGACTGCCTTTCCGTCTACGAAGACAGTCTCTCGTACCACCCAGACTTTGTGTTCGACATGGAGATTCTACAAGGCAACGACACGCCGACACGCAAACACGTCCGCAGGTCGGACTTCTATGAGATCGAGGATGGCGTCGCCATGTTCGATCGGGCAGGCTATGCCAACTATTGCCTCTCCAAGTGGCTCGATAAGCAACGCGAAGAAGCATGGGCCCCGAAAAAATGCGTATTCGAGGATCCTGTACATCTTTCGAGTCGAACCGTATCACCACCACCGCCGCCAAGCAACCCATCTAAAATATGTCGTTCCGTACGACCTTCTCCTGCGGCTGTCTCGAGACCTCCACGGTCGCTTCCTCTGCGCATATGGAAGTACATCGATGATGAGTTTCACAACGCAATTTTTGTGCTTACTGTTGGTCTTTTCATTCATATTTGCTTATATGTCTTCCTTGTGTATGATATTCTTACCCGGGGTCTCTTTCCATCTGACGACTAAAATTCAATCGTTATCTTCATGATGGCAGTTTTTATTTTTGTACATTTGTTTTGTAAACATTATCCGCTCACCTTAGCTGTTGTATCATTAGCGCCAACGATTAATGAATTTCACTGCGTTTCTTCCCACTGGCAAGGGTGCATTGATTTGTTGTGGAAATTGTACATCAGGACAGCATCCTAGTCGATCACGTGGCACGTGCGCCAATCCCTTGAACCAGACACTGCCAGTGATGTCACTGTCAGTGACCTTGAAGCAAGTCACTTTGAGTGATATCATGTCTCGGATTCCAGCCCTTCCACACCCTCCTCTTCCGAAATCAACACGCGTGGACACGGGCCAGGGGGGGGAGGCAAGTCCAGGGGCGGCCTCGGTAAATACCGTTGTGCGCGTGGATGAGGTCATCAGTCCTATGGGCGCCCCGCTGAATTCACCAAACGGCTCGTCCTCGAGGACGAAGAGGTAATACCTGACGAAGTCGACTCGGAGGAAGCTGAGGCGATGCGAGATGCGCCAACGGTACGCCCAAATGCCAGCTCGCCTCCCAACAAGTTTGATTATAATCTTATCTTATTACTCGAGCGAGCGATTACATCTGATCTATCTCTGCAACTACAACATCGCCGAACCCAGCCCGCCTTGAATTCGCCCCTAGCCACGCCAGAACTAATTCGCGAGGGTGGGAAACCCGCACCCCGCACCCGTCATGACATTGGTGTGTCCGGAACGAAAGTCTTGGTATCAAGTCGTTCGCGCACCAGACCTTTTCCCCGGCGGAACAAATTTGAACAACCTGTGCTCACTGAATGATGCACGATGCACGATGTACGATGACCGCATATGTCAAGTTTCTCGGACGCTATAGAATCGTAGTAATTGGCGTTTCGGGCGGCCCGGTCCGACTTCAATCTGGGGTGGAGGTCTCGCAATACCTATTAGTTTTGCTGAGGCCCGTTAATGCGTCAAGGTTATGCAGCCTGCTGATCAACTAGTTACTCGTGCTACGCTCGGTTTATTGATCCGGGCCAGACTCTGGGTATCAACGCGTCATGGCCCTATGATAGGTTGCGGTACCGGTCCTGACTGCGGTCCAAACTGCTCTATTGTCAATTTCTCCCGGCCCATGGATCTCCCGTGGGCCTACGAAATGACGCAAAGTTGCGAGCCCAGTTACGCTGAAGGTGAGACTCAGACTACAGCATGACGTGGTGTTTCTGCCAAGCATGGATGGAAGGCAGAAGAAAGCAACTCCATCAAGACATGCAGTCAAGGGGAGACAATCGTTTAAAGGAGGGGGAGGGATGGATCCTAATCACACTTTAATTCACCCCCGTAGTGATACTCTCGCACACACACACACACCAAACGAAATGTTCTTCCACGAACACTCTGACGAAGCCAAAGCCCATGCTCAGGTATGCAGCCTCGACGACTCGTCGGTCATCGAGAGGCGTTGATTCGATTCACCCCCTAGGCCACCGAGGGAAAGCACAAGACCCCGCTCTCACACGAGCTCATCGCCGGCGCAGCTTCCTTCGCGGTACATGGACTCTTGCTAATTTCCAGACTTGAAACTGATCCGTCAGTAGGCAGCGAAAGCGTACGCAACCCACCGCAAAAATAACGGAGATCCCATGAGTCACAACAAGGCGTTCGAAACACTGTAAGGAATCAGCCAGTCACGAATAGGAGCTCTTCTCACCTCCATGACAGGGCCGGGTTTTCAGGCGCCTGGATCGACAAGTATGCGGAGAGCAAGGGCATGGACGCTGTCACCAAGGCCAAACTCAAGCACGACGGTGAGTTGTATGGAACGAATCATCCGCGGCGGTCGCTCACGTCGTCGCAGCTGAACATCGCACGCAACAAGGTTACAACAAGACTTACGGCCAGAAGACCTAGAGGCAGAGTGGTTATCGTTGAATGTCATGTCGACGAAATGGATGTATCTGTATTTGCGTGTGATGCTGCTATAGTGTGCCCATGCTTCGAAGGCACAGTTCACGAGTGACGATATTTCTGTCCTTGTCTCTACCTCGACCACTGCCGAATGCCATGACGAGTGCTTCCTGTCCTTCGTCGGTCCTGCAACCCATCAAACGCCAAAGAAATACACAGAGCAGGAGATGAACGCACCACTTGATGGGATGTGCCGACTTTTCGAGGACGACCTTGACTGTCGTCCACGAAAACCGCGCCACGGAAGGATATCCAAACGTCTTTTCGAGCGAATTTTCGATCCAAGCTTTTGCCTTGGGGTCTGGAGGGGGAGCAAGTTCATTCGGTTTAATCATCAACAACAGACTGGCCAACCTGAAGGATACCCGCTTCCAAAGTCCTTCTCAAAGCCTTTGAGATGGGCATTGTCTTGTTCGTCACCATCGAGTTCCTCGAAACGCCATCCCTCGATGCAAGCATCGCGAGTGACTTTGGCGGCGACGCTCGCCGCGCCGACGATCTTGAACTTGGAGTCGGCTTTGGTGGTCACAGTGAAACTGATGCCCGGAAAGACGGAGGACAGGTATGCCTCGTAAGACGTGGTGTTTCCGAGCGCGTCGACGTACACCTAGGTATACTCAGTCCTCGTGCTACGAACAAAAGAGAGATGTAGGCACACCTCTGAGAGCTGTATACCGCGCTGCAGCACGTCGCGAATGAGCTGTATGGTCGCGTCCTGCGACTGCTTGTTCAGATTGATGGGTGGTACTTTGAGCATGCCGTGCGATATTGCCTGCGGGCTGGACGGGGGGTGGCTGGCATGAGCGACGAGTTCGTCGTGGCGCGTCTATTGCTCACCTGATGACGCGTACGGACCATCCGAGGTTGACGGTGTCTGCGTTGAGCACGCCGAGCAGCTCGCCTCTCTTTTCGGGTGTCAGGGTTTTAGAGTCTGTGGGCGGTGTTGGTGAGTGGATGGTATACCAGGAACGCGTTGCTTGCCTGCGAAGCCTAGCTGGTCGAGGTCGTCCTTCCATGCGACAGGGCAGTAGGCGACGCCATATACGAGAGGCCCGAGGACGGGACCGCGACCGGCCTCGTCGACGCCAAGAATGTATGGACCACGAGCAGTAGGGGTCGGTGAGTGATAAGTGTAAGATTCGGTGAGGGGTGTTGCAGGCACCGAGGGTACGTCCGTCATCGACGTCAGCCGCAATGTCCAAGTCAGCCGCTGATGATTGAAATATCGCGACTCGAAGTGTGTTTGTATCAAAGATGTTCCTCAAACGCCTCTTTGACAACGTCTGGGCGTTCATTCTTACGCTCGTCCGTTCGCTACTCACACTCTTTTCTTTCCGTCGTCGTTCTTCCGATCCCTTTCCTTTCCCGTCCATCAACCCAACTAAGAGAGATTTGGCACGCACGCACGCTCGTCTCCGCCCGATTCTCCTCACACCGAGGACCATCGCACACTCAGCCGCACACCGCGCACTGAGCACGCGCACTCGCTCCGCCACTTCGACGCTCTTCCCCGCACGCGACGACTGCCCGAATGGCCCAGAGAGGACTTCCCCCAAGCTCGACCCACAAGACCCCGAACTCGGCTTGTCCACACCAGCCGCCGACCCACCATCTGGTCCCTCAGGCTCCGCCACCACAAGCACGACGAGCTCTGGAGAAGCGGCACACGACAGTTCCGTACTCACAGCCCAAACAGGGTCCTTGTCCGTCGTCCCCCTCACCCCGCTGGACAGATGCTACCTCGCCCCCATATCATCGTCTGCCACCGACTGTCCCTACACCGAACCGTGGCCAGCCAATGTCCCTTGCGATCGCCTGAACAAGTCAAAGATCCCAGGCAGCCCCCTCAGGACGTCGGTGTATCAGTTCGCCGACCTCGCTGTGTTTGCCGAGCCCATGGTCCACCCGGTAGGCTCCCCGCCGCCCGCCTCCTGGCGTTCCGTCCCGCAGATCTGGACGAGCACACCTTGTAAGAACGACAAGCACGCGCCCCCCGGTCCAGCAGTCAGCCCGTTCGACAATCGACGCATCGACATCGAGGTCTCCAAGGCGCTCATATCCCGCTCGCGGTACTCTCTCCAGCCGTACGAGGACGTCTCCAACTCGAGCACCTCGTCAGAGAGTGATGTCAGTCTTCCCTTCGTCAACGTCAATGATACAGACGCCGCACGACCGACTCGCGCGACGCGTCTCTCCCGATCCCACCCTCAGTTCCAGTCCTACCCGAGCTTTTACCACCTCCACGGCGCCCGTCTCCCGGGCAAACCCAATCGTAACTCTGTAGCGCACGGTGCCGCTCGCTCGCACGCGAACGTTCCATTCGCCAAGGTCGGGTGGCACGACCAGGACTTCTCGCCCTCGTCCTCGCCCTCGCCTGTCTCTCCACTCAGCCCGTCTAACAGATCTGAAACCTCTTCCTCCGAGGATCACGTGCCACTTGGTGTTATCCGGGAGCGTCTCACCTCTTGGAGCCACGCCGAGGGGAAAGAATGGGAGCAACAGTATAATTGGCTCAATGCCAACCTGCCCCCGCTCTGGCTCTCCGCGGGGAAACGGGATTCAAAGGCCCTGTTCCTGTGACGGGCTGAAGGGGAGGTAACGCAAACCGGTGGAGCGATTTATTTTATTTATATCTTATTCTTGAATTGTTTCTTGTCGTGTGGTTCGGCGTCGTTGTATGAATTGTGTATGTGTGCGTTTGTGTCTTCGGGTTGTCATGTCGCTACGGAGCTGAATGGAGATATATTTGTATGAGTTGTATGCATACACAAGATCAAGACCCTCGCATCAGCTCACACACCCCTGCCGACAGATTCTCGATGCTCAACTTACAAGCGAGCCGCCCAACGTCATCTCAACTGCCCCATGGATCACACGTGTCGGTCAATCATTTATCCCTGTCAAGCATAACGTTCGTTCGTTCATTCATTCGTCGTACGTACATCACGAGTACAATACGGGGGGCGTCAGTTACCAGCTACAGATAGGCTCAGCGGTTCTGTACAACAGGAGGTCATAGCGAAACAGACAGACAGAAATCATCCAGAATGAGAAAAAAAACGAGATACATATCGTATATTGAACCGCTCAGAACAACTGAGCCAGCTTCTCAGCCGTCAGCCCACCAGGGGCCCGCGGTACAAATCTGCAGGGGAAATGAAGCGGGTGCCTGGTAAGAAAAAAGGGAGGAAGAATGAGTGCCTCGTATGATATGTGACGATAAAGGAACCACGTACGAAGTGATGCCCGCCGTCCACTTTGGGTTAACGTTGATATCGTTGCCTCGTTCGTCTTTGCATGGCATGATCGTGAAAATTGCCAAGATGGACACGATCGCGGACCACAGCGAGGCGTCAGCGATGTGTCGGCCGACACAGATGCGTCGACCAGCACCAAAGGCATAAGTCATGGTATCGTCGTTGAGTTCACCGTCTTTGGTAAAGAATCGTTCAGGATGGAATCGTTCGGGGTCGGTGTATTTAGCTTCGTTACGTGTCATGGCCCTGTGAAATCTTGATCAGACCCGGATCACTCATACACAAATCATGGTCGTACCAAGTGTTCATGATGATCGTCGCTCCTACGGTGAAAGTCCATTAATCAAGTTCAGATTCCTATCAAGTCACCAACCTTCGGGAATGAAATAACCGTCATAGACGTCTGCGCTCAGCGTGGCGTGTGGGACGCCTGATCGAGTAACTCAGAAAAAGTTTGAAATGTGATAAGGAGGCAATTTACCCAGAGGGACCGTGGGATGCCACCGCAGCGTCTCCCGTAGGATGGCATCGACGTAGGGAAGGGACGGACGGTCTTCAAAGACCGGAAGTCGCTCAGTTCCGACAACCGAATCAATCTCTGCCTGTGCGCGTGCTTGAACGTCGGGATTGTGCAACATCACCAGGATAAAGGTGAGCAAGGTCGAGGCAGTCTGGGGAATGGGTCAATCAGAGCCGACGGTAGATCAAATGACTCACTGTCTCTGACGCCGCTAAATTCGGAAATAAGAAGATAGGATAAGGAAATAAGAGAGTGATCACGAACCAGCAAATGCCGTCGCAGAGGATTCTTTGACAGCGAGTACATGCTCTCCGCCTTGATCTTGTCCCTTGACACGACTGAGCAAATTTGAGACCATAGACGGGACTGCTGTGCCTGCTGCCTGTCCGTGACGTCGGATATTATGAATGATACGCGAGAATGTACGACAACTTACCATACTCTGTTGCACGAATTGAAAAGGGGTCTCAACCATGTCGTCGGTATATTTTATAGAGAGCAGCGCGGATCGTCTAAGGGATGCACCCGGGACCCAAGTCGGAATATATCGCACTGGAGGGTGCCGAACTCAGACGGGTGAGAAAGATGTGCATGAAGCACTTACGAAATGGGAAGAAGCCAAGGATGGCAGCAATCTCTGGACGTATGCACGAGACAGCAAAGCTGACGGCCTTGTCGACTACGTTGATTATAGGATCGTCTTGGTGAACGATCTCGTAGCCGTACACGACCGACATGATGATCGCGGTCGAGTGTCTATAAGGGGAAAGAAAAAAAAATGAATGGGAATGACAACGTGGCAGTGTGAACCAACACACGTCTGGATGTGACCGACATAGTTTTCTGGTGTCTCGAGCAATTTGTGGACGAGGTCATGCGCTTTCTCAAGCTGAATGGGGTGGTAGTCAAGGGCAGCCTCTGAACGGAAGGTCTGATGGAAAAGCCGGCGATGCAGACGCCACCGGTCACTATATGGGGCCATGACGGTGTTGAAGGCCCACCCAAAACTGTCGTCGGGTGGCGTCAACCGAGAGAGTACGCGCCACCTAGGAGATGGCTCACAAGTCGTTGGTCATGCGAACGATGGCAGGCCGGTCAGAATAATTTCCCGAACGGCGCTCGAGGAGGTCCTTGGCGACCTCCTCCGAGTTGATGACGATGACGTCCTGATTCAAAAGCCGGGAATAGACGAGGTCACCTAGGGAGGGGATGAGATGGGGGTCAAGAAATAATAAGAGGACGATCGACCATATATCTTGGCCCAGTTAGTGTATGATGCCCAGGGTGCTTTGGGGTCTATACCGAGGACGTTACCAATGACGGGGAGACGTTTCGGCCCTGGGGGCAACGGATGACTGAAAGTGTTCCTGCGGTTGCCTGACCACAAGCAAGAGACGAGGCCATAAGCCGCGACTGAGAGGGCTGCGAGGGCAGGAATGCGGTAGTCCGACATTCAGAGAGAAGCGAGGGAGGTCCATAACTTGATCGGGTTTAAGAGTGATAATAGTTCGGCTGTCGGAGTGTATCATCATATCAAGGGATGGGATGACAAATCAAACATCCCTGTTCACACCATGTCGATGGAGCAGAGCATCTCACTCGAAGAAACAAACAAAATCCGTATTTCGCTAGGTCTAAAGCCACTTACAGAAGGCGTAGCACCAGCAGACGATGCAGACAAGAAGGCAGAGGACAATTATGCCCGTCAGCGCGACCGCGAGACAAAAGAGCGCCAGTCAAAGTAGGCCCATCATCGCTCTCGCCCGATACATCCCCGCTGACAGTCTCTGTGCCACAGGAAAATATATGACAAAATTGCCAAGTGAGTGTTCATCGATCATCGCTCTGCTGTCTTGCTCAAGCACACTAGGGTGAGGAATCGACGAGAGCTCAACGCCTCCCTGACCGGTGCAACTCTCGGTGATCCCGACGACGATTCAGAGGACACCATCAAATGGATCAAGAGGGCAAAGAAGCGCGAGAAGGAACTCGCACGTCAGCGGCAATTGGAGATCGAGAACATGGACAAAGTCTTCCAGGCTGGTGACCAATACACCGAGAGTACGTACCATACCTCTTTTGGTTCCGACCCGACCCTCACTCGCCGCTCCAGAGGATCTCGAAGGCTTAAAGGTCAGCCACGACTTCGACGAGCTCGCCGAAGGCGATGCCCGCATACTTACGTTGAAAGACAGCCGCGTCCTCGATAACGAAGGTACTCTCTTTCGTCATCTCTTGCTTCCCTTTTGTTCATATAATCGCATTCAGAGGATGAATTGCAAAATGTGGAAATGGCTGAAGCGGAGCGTACAAAGAAAAATCAAGAACTCAAGATCAAGCGCGGCGACTATACTGGATTCGATGACGACGAGTTCGAAGAGGGAAAGCATGGGATCAAGCGATCCGTCTTGGCCAAGTACGACGAAGTTCTGGAAGGTACACGCGAAACCGTACGTTTCTCGTTCTTTTTTGTGGGTCCATCAATGTGTTTACCTCATCTTTCAGGGTTTTCGGTTAGGCAGTTCCACCAAGTCCGCCGCAGTTGATCGTCCTGAAATGGACGAGGGTGTTGTGACCGTAAACCGTGCCTTACTGTCAATAGATTATGCCAGTCAGTTGCCTCGTGTTCTTGCGTATGGTCATCCTCTTGATACACGTGTTGCAGAAAATTTGGAGACCCACGACTATCTTCGCGAGGGCGACGCAGGTTTCAAGAAGCCAAAGGTACGTA
>JBBPQC010000648.1:0-16123 GCA_038092295.1 Leccinum arenicola
GTCTGGGGAGTGTGCTTGGTCATGTATAGTTAGTGTCTGGTTAGTGTGCCTGGTCATCTGTAGCAAGATATGTAGCCAAATGTGTCAAGCAATGTAGCAGAAAGATTTAGCAGAATTTGTGTTGTGTGCCTGAGAATTACTTGCCTCATTTGTGTTGTGTTGTAAAATTTCGAACTCAGCAGCCACCAGGTATATAAACCCAGCACTTTCAATTTTAATTCCCACACTCTTTCTTCCCTCAACCACAACCACCCCTCTTCTATACTTCAACATTTTTACACCTCTACACTTCTACACATCATTACACATCATCATCCACTATTATATACTATTTGTTGTGTATCTGGTAAGTCTATGCTTCTTTCTTTGATTCAATTACTAACTTTTCTTAACTTTTCTTTGTAGACTTTGTACTATGGCTGGTAAGTGATAGTCATGCTTTCTTGTACTCAGTAACTAACCATGTTTTTCTTTCATTTGTAGACTTTGTTGGTATTGGTAGTGTACTGTAGCAGTGTAGTAGATTGGTTCATGTATTGTATTTAGCACCAATATATATATTTGATTTCAATATTTTGAAATGATCTTGAGTGAACTGGAATTGTCTGGAAAGCTGGAATTGCCTGGAACTGCCTGGAAAATGAAAAAAATACAAATTTCACTAGAAGTCTCTGGAAGTCTGGAATCCTGGAAGTCTGGATCCTGGAAGTGTCTGGCCAGGACTGGCCAGAGGGGTACCTTTCTGGAAACTCTAGAAGCTCTGGAAGTACTGGCCAGTCCTGGCCAGACCATGGCTAGTTTGCTGATTTGAAGCGGGTGTCCAGGTAGTGCTAGAGGGTGTCCAGGTCTGATAGGTTCATGGAGTGAGCCTGGTGGGCATACTTGGCGTTTCCCATGCCCTAATGGGTGGTGGTGGGCAAGGCCACACAAGGTAGACTACAACGTCAGACTGGCCCCCCCAATACACCATCAGAGCACACTAAAAAACACCTACACCAACTGCCTAAGTCAATCACTGCTGAGAAAGCCACCAGTGAGGTATACAAAACCACTAACCCACCCAACTGCCAACAAAGTAAACTACCGCCTAACTCACATATCCCACAGACCACCGCACACCTGAACCCATATGAATACCCCTATTTGGACCCCCTGACACCAACCACCTCCAAGCCCTCCAAGAGTGAACTGCTACGACCACCATGGTCAGTTTTTCCTACATCCCAACGGGTGGACAAGGCCACACAATGGTACACATCTGGCCTCCAATACAACTGAAAAAATGTTGTACACCATCCCAACATGCAGATCAATGTGCTACGTCACCCACCCTACTAGTTGATGCAACCCACTACTGACAATAGCCTACTACTGTCCAACCAGTAAAATCCTTGACACTATCCACTCACCCCACATGCACTCTCTGCAACCATGGCTATCATATCAACCGAGTCTGTCCTAAACCTAAATGCTAACATTCCGGAACATGTCCAAATTATCCCCCCACCTACCCTGAAGCTGTGAAGCATTTCCCGTGACAACTGGCTTCAGCTCAGGCAACACCCTCACCCTCATCAACTAATGAATCATTGTGGGAAGCAACTGACTATATCATCTTCCTAGGTATAGGAACTCACACGGATGGGAGTTCAATGTGCTTTTCATTAAGGTACTAGTTGTTGTCTTTTCTTAGTACCTTGAGCTTGATCCCAATCACTGTGACTCATTGACTCTGTTGGCAAGAAATACATCAATTGTCACACAATAATTCACATATTTTGTTACTTCTCTTGAACTGTGCTAGCTGGCACCATTGTTTCCAGTTCAAATATCACAATGACATGTCAACAAATTGATCAACTCCCGACCATCATGAAACATGTTGAAGACATGCTTGGACAAGGTTGGGAATTATGTGCAGAGGGTCAAAAGCTGCAGTCTGAATCAACCGCATTCCTCAAGAAGCTCGATACCTGACTGGTCTTTGACATAGCTCCACAACATCAACTGACAAGATATATCCATGAACGGACGTCTGTTCGAGATCATCCGGCTCTGTGGGACGGGTTCTGGCTCATGGTTACTAACATTGATCTGCAGATAATCACACTATTCAGGGAGGTCTGGAACCTGCTGTGGTTGGACTTTCGGACAAGGACAAGAACTTCAAGACCACATCATATCAGGCAAATGTTGGGTTTGGTAGAGCAAAATCAGGGAATTGAGTGGCTCGGTGATAAGTATCGGAATGGCACAGAGGATGGTGGCCAAAGGTGTGGTTTTGTTTTCTGCCTTGCCTCCATTCTGCTCCTGACCTGACTGGCATGCCTTTTTTGATTCTAGGTAATGAGCATCTGCTGGGAATCAAAATCCAATATGACGATTTGTTTCGGGTGCAGACCCGCGGGACAACCAACAAATGCAGTTCATGCACGAATTTGCGTGCTTGGTGATCAATCTGTACATGGACAATCTGTGGGTGGTGGAAGGCTTGTCAGCATGTGCATATACATACGAGGCATTTTTAGATCTGTTGATCAAGATACAGCCTGCTGAATAACCTGGAGCCTGGTGAGTATGCTGACTTGAAAGATATGTAGTACATGTATGTTTTCATCACCAGTGTGTCAGTAGTAACGTTTCAACAACATTGACACTGTACTATCTATGGTAGTCACAGTGTCTTAACAACAGTGTCCTTTTTATCCTTGATTGTGCCAATTAAACCAAAATGTCATTGCCCAACATGAGCTCCATTGACGACCTGTTCATTCATTGAAGCTTAAGTGGCTGGATCTAGTGTCAATAGTCCACTGCAGTAAATAGCAGTGGTTGTATTTCAGTAAGTAAACCATATTGACTACAGACACAAAACAGCAAGAAAAACATTGTATGCCAGGTATTTGCTGATGAAGTGTGGCTGTGCATCTTGTAATGTATGTTGCGCAAAAATTCCACGACCGTTCATTGTATTATTTCACATGGTGTATATGGAGGCAGAGGTCAAGCGGTCAAGACACGTTGACTGCCAGCAATTGAATTCAAATGTAAGTCAGCCGAAAACCATAAAATGGAAGCTGCAGGTTTCTGTTGACCACGGATGGGCTGGTCGCTGGTCACAACAAATACAGCGGGGGCAAGGAGAGCATTCACAGGCCTTTAACCTGAGATTAGTGGGTTGCAGAACACTGAACTTTGGGTTCACTCAAGTGAATTGATGAATCAGTGGAGATTAACCAGACCAGTGCCAGCGGGCTCCCTTCAGGCCAGTTAGTGGGTGGTTATTCAACTCAATCACCGCAATGGAAAATCAGATACCTGAACATAACAGACTAACAGGATTAAGTCCCGGGATGCGATTTAATGCTATGAATGTAGGACAGACCAGGGCGAATCATTTAACGGGTGGATTCACTGCTGTTAACCACCCCAAGTAGCGGTCATTGGGAGCGAGGAGGCATGGGTGCCTGCATCTGAGTCCGTTGAAGAAACGGGGGGCCCGGGGATTAACTGACGGAACAGGGCTAGATTAAAGCTGAGGAAGATAACTCTACGAGGCCTACATCAACCTTTCATACTCACACATCATATCTCATTGCGAATCAAGAGAACTCAAATGGTCCAGATTGGACACTATTTGGGCCATGATCACTTGCATTTGGACCTGCATGCTGACCAACTGCCGGTTATACTCATATTTAGTGACATGAATGGGTCCATCGTTTCGTTGGTCAGCGGGCATTTGATCTATTGATGAATCTGGATGACTTCCCGACGTCAGCTGATTTTGCAATGGTGGCCAAAATTCCTAACCGGCTATGGTGATGTCCACTATATCCAAATCATTGTTCAGAAGGGACAAGCCCGATTCAGCATCTGAGGTGATGCCTGAAGTCAGAAGAGCAGGCAGATTCAAATCACTGAGGGCTTGCCTGGATTATCTACCCCCATGCTCTACTGACTGTGTTTCTGGGCATGGTGCTCAGCTTCTCTGAGGGCAGATATTGCTCCTGGATATGATTTTCCTAGCGATCGTAGGGAGTGGACTCAGGCTCAGGCTGAGTATTACAGTTGTCTCAGCTGCCAAAGATGGCCCTGCTGCTACCGACAATTGTCACCCTGAATTCAATGCTTGAATTCCCGCCGTTTACGCTGAGCTAGTTCCGTTTGCCTCATTTCCAGAGCGTTGGTTTCGATCTGGACATCCTGGCTTTTCAGCAGTTTCTCAACTACGGCTGAAATTTTCCATTGGTGGGGCTTGCTAATTTTGATGTCTCGCAGTTCATCCAGAGTTTTCAATGACACTGGAAGTAGTCAGTCAATGTTCACAAAATGGGATGCTGCCATGTACTGGCATTGTTCTTCAAGATCAGCGGTTGTGGAGGCACTGGTGGCTGCGACTAGTGTTTTAAGGTCCGGTCCGGTCCGGTCTTTTGCCTTATTTGGGCAAGACCGAGACCATAACTGGTCCTGGGAATTTCCTAATATGGAAAAACTGGACCAAGACCGCAAAAAAACCGATTTTTCGGTCTTTGTCGGTCTTTTGCTGGTCCGGTTACGGTTTGTAACCGGTTGTCAGGGGTCTGAAAAATACTACCGATTCCTGGCTTCCGGCCCATATTTTTCTCATCCAAATCGGTTCAGGGGTCGTTGAGATATGATTGATTTAAGATTACATGTCATTCTCGAGTATATCTACTGACAAAACCTATTTCTAAGAATAGAATAGTGTGAGATCCACGCTTAGGGGTGGCTGTACCGAATGTAGCCGAGTCACGTGGCGTTGATATCTGCCAAGAATTATGTAAATCCACCCATATGCGGCCAAGATATGGCCGATCTCGAGTCATATGTCATTTTGGAGAAGGTACTTTGAGAAATTATCATAACTATCTCAAATAAAATTGTAAAAATGTGGGAAAATCAGGATAAATCGGTTTTCAGTCAGTCTTTTGATTTTCTCAAAATCAAAAGACCAAGACTGCTGTAAATCAAAACCAGGATGGACCGGACCAATCAGGACCAGTCTTTATCGGTCCGGTCTGGTTAAAAATTGGTTTTTCATTGGTCTTAGGACCAGACCTTAAAACACTAACCCCATGATTGCAGTCTGGAGCAGGCTTACGTCGGCGTGGTTTCACAATCTTGATCTTTTTCAACTCTTGGTCTGTCTCATCTGCCATTTCCTGCAAATGCTTCTTCAACTCAACTTTCACTGCTGCCTTCTCTGCTGAATCTACCTTGTCTTCTTCGAAAAAGGCAGCTGTGAACAATCAGTCAGGCAACGCACTATATAGATATTGCGATGCACCGTTGCTGCTCCATCTTACTTTCTTTTTCTGATCGAGCCATGCTGACGTTGAGCCGCTGTTGGGAATGTCAGAAAAATATCTGAATTGGTTATTTAAATAAAGACAAAATTTAAATTCACACCCTCCTCTAAATCAACCCACCTTGAACAAAGTGGAACAAATTCAGTCTTCGCTTAACCGCTAACTGCCCTCCTTCTTCTTCCAGGGCCAATATGGATGCCGCCGCTGTTCTCGCCCACACCAACTGCGCCATCCTTCTGGTCCTGCAAAGCTTTGCCAGTGCTCAAACGGAGAACAATTGGGATGCCACAGTTGAAGCCATTGAAAGCCAACTGGTGCATGCCGCATTGCAGTTGAATGGCCATGAAAATTGCTGACGCCTTACAGGTTATGGTCTGCAAAGTGGTGGATTCTGCTCAAGTCATTCTGTTACTTCTGATTGTGACCGAGAAGCACTGGAAATGTAAGGAAGGCAATTGGCTGGATATGGAGGCCATCCTCAAATGCCCCGAAGAGGACCACACAATCACCCATGGTATAGGATGGGCCATGCGACTGCGTGCAATTGCAATCTACAATCACATCACTTTGCAGTCAAGACAACTATGTGGCTGTTTCCCATATCATTGCTGGATCAAGGACCTGCCTCAAGATGTTTGAGAAAACCTTGTCATTCTGCTCTATATATACTTTACATGGTAAGCATACTAAATTCCTCTCATGCCCGTTGGCTGACTGAATCATTAGGTGATCAGGGGAAAGGTCTATAAACAGGTCAACAGCAGACAAATCTGCAAGTTCATTAAGTCTGCAACATTCTCAAATGCATTGACATATATGATCTAATGCCTAGTAAGACTTTTAAAATGAAGGCATTAAGAGGAGGTCACACCCAAGAGGGCTGAGATACTAAAAGACAAAGGATCAAGGAACTCAAAGGATAACAGAGGACTCAGAGTGTATTCCAAGTAGCTCTGATACAAATCGACAAGATAAGTTTTAAATATTATGAGATGGAAGGTGATAGAATTGCATAGCCTTCTAGGGATGTATCATCTGCAGTAGGGAATGAAGTTATGAGTCAAATGATACAAGATCTGATGGGAGCCGTTATAGCTTGGATGAATATCCAGTAAGAGCCTGTATGAAACTTATCAAAGAAAACATTCTTTGTTTCAACTCTTTGATCATTCGTAGGAACATAGAAAAGCTCAAGAGTTTTGAACTCTTGGACCACATCTTGGATAAGTGATATTAAATAGTGATATGTTTGATCATCCTTCTCAAGCAGGATTCGAAGCAAGAAACATAGCTCCCTGATTATCACATTTAAGGGGTATTGGGTGTTTCATCTCATGACCAATCTCAGCAAAGAGATTTCAAAGCCACTCAATTTGTTTGGCAACTTTGGTCATGGCAATGTACTCTGCGTTTGTGAAAGAAAGAGCAACTACTTTCTGATGTCTTGCAAGGAAGATGCAGTAGCCAGAGATATGCACCTTGTTTTTTGGTTACTGGCCCAGTCAGTGTCACAGTATACTGTAAAACTAGAATTTTTAGCAAGTCCATTGAACATTGTGGAGCTCTGTCACTCCCTGAAGAGGTACAGAGCCTCCATCAATGCTTTTAGGCCTTCCCAAGTCCATTCTGAGCCTGTTCTGACCTACTTTCCTGTGGTCTGACACCCTTCTGTGATTCTGAGCTCATTCTGAGTCTGGAGCTGTTTTCCCATGCTCATGACACAGTTGAGATGCTTTATTTCTCATATTCCTCTATTTCTCATTCTCTTTTAGTCTAATTTACAGTTCAGTTAGCCTTCATTTGTATCCTGTAGAGTATAAAAATCCTATAGCCTATTCTAGGGCAGTAGTTATGTTCCTACCATGAATTTTTGACCATCCACACATGTCTTTCAAGTCTCTCCTCTTTGCCTGAACACTCCTAGGATTATTTCACCATCATTCCAATATTCCGGTCCAGTTTCCCATGCTCCAGACAAGACATTCTGACCTTGGAATCACTCAGAAACTCCATTTCATTGCTCAGGACCCTTATTACATTTACTGCAGACACTTCAGGAATCACTTCACATGGGATACATTGACCATGGGTGAACATTTAACTCTTTTGGGCAGTTTAAATATCACTGTGTTGCCTTGAGATTCCAAAATCTTGTATTTTGACTGCACTCAGATGGTAGTAGTTTTCACTGGGAACAATGAGTGTTTATCTGTAGTAGGTGATCTAGTCATCTACCCAGTTCTGCCTAAGTTGTCTGATTCCACCCCTTCCTCAATCTTATTAGTATAAGTCTTGTTGTCCCAATCAAGTTCCTCTGGGTCCTGTAATATGAGATCATTCTCATCATGCCAGTGCTCATTATTCCCTGCATCCCCAGCCTTGTATGGACCATATCTACAAATTCACAGATTCAGAATTGCAGATCACATAATTTACTAGTCAGAAAGGCATGACCTATTCTCTTGCCCCAGTGATATCAAAGAACCATATTAGCCGTCAACAAATCTTTCACCAAGCTGATCATAAGTCTTATAAAGGTAATGGTGTCTCACCAGTTTACATAGTACACTCTCCAGTCATCGCCATCCCCCGCAATGTACAATATTGCAGTTTGATTGGGATGGAGATATATGCAGTCTGTTCGTGTGTTTAGCAATCCCATTCTGGTATCTAGGGAGCTGTGGTAGGCTGGGGTGACATGGAGAGACCTGGAGAGACCTGGAGTGGATGGAGAATTCTGTCAAGAGCTGTAATGTCTGGATGGTGCAAAGATCAAAAAGGCTAGTTTGCTGATGAAGATTTGGATCAGACAGCTGTGCTCAGCTCCAATTGACCTAAATAGCACAGAAAGCAACTGTGTGGGCCATGTAGTATGTTTACTTTACTTTTTTCAACTGTATGCACATTCACTCAGATCACAATCCACAGACCCTCTAAGAGTTCCAGAGATGGAAATGGATGTTGTGGAGGCAATGCTTCACGATGGCATTGCCACAATCAAGCGTATGATCACAGACTATTTATGAAATCTCAACCCCAATTTAGAAACCCACCTACCCAATGCAATTATCCACAGCCTGAGCCAGACACTCTTCACTATCTACTGGGTGCATCTCAGAGAGGGATTATTCGGAGCAATGAGGTATTGCACATCAATGCTACCAATGGTGGCTAAAAATCAGACAACACCTACCATGTCTGAGCCTTCTGCCTCTCATGATACCCAGCCTTTCAGGCTCCATAACCATACCCGGAGATTCAACCAGCTCCTGCCCAACCATACCCAGGGATTCAACCAGCCCATTTCCTAACCATGGGGTTCCACTCCACTCTTCCTTCTCCTAGTTGTTGAAGATTGAAGGCAGGTAAGACCATCAAGTGGGTGCAGGACTGGGTTGATGCCGAGCAGGTGACATGGAGCTTGGAGAAAGGGTCTAGGATACCTCAGCAAATAGCAAGAAAGCTGGTGGTGGTTTTGATGTTCAGCCCCTGTAGAAGAGGACTGCAAGAGTTACAAAGTCTGTGAGAATTGTGTTCAAGATGCAGAAAGATAGATGTTCAACCTTGAAGGTATGCTGGGAGGGCTTGTAATGTAAGAGAATTTATGATGGAATAGAGGTTGAACACATGTTCCTTCATCATGATGACTATTTACTGATGTCAAGGAATGGGCAACTAAACTAGTGGGCTAGTTATTACTAACTGAGTACCTTAATTAAATTTCGCTGTTGGTTATTGTGTCTTCATCTCAGCATCCAGATTGATAAATCTTATTATCATTATTGTATATATACACAAAAATGGAGACACAGGCTATTGGTGGCTAAGACAAATCAAGCCATGGATGAGTATCTGGCAGAATAAAAGGGTGACCAACACACTGAGGTAGTTCAGAACCAACTCTTTTGCCACTCTTTGCCTCTCAGGAGGAAATTATCTATTACCTGATGTCGAGGGTATTCATATCAGCAGCTATAGAGATGACGCTAACCACCAAGCTGAAGAATCAGACTCAGGCTCTACCTCCGAAATGTACATTCAAGTTAGCAACCCCGGCCTTCTAGAATGTGATGCCTCAACTTCAGCCAAAGCCAAGTACCAAGATGAAGAGCGTAATGTTCCATTATCCACTCAACAATGTGAACTCTGAGGCTGAGCAATCTGAGTGCTTGTGTTCTCTGTCTGAATCTAGCTTATTGCCATTGAAAGACAGAGACAGAGGATATCAAAATCCTAAAGCCAGTTGGTAAGGTCGGAAGGCCTGGACAAGGAGATTATAATCTGGACGAGCAAATGGCTTGGGAGGACCAGCACATCAAATTTTTGAAGGTATGAAAGGCATAATCCATACCAAAATACTCCTCCAACTGTGTCTGTGCTTAGTGCTTCTGAAGGTTGACAGGGCTGTTAAGAAATATTGACACTTCAAAATGTAGGAGTGGACAAGAGCTGAGAGCAGTAGAAAAAGTGAGAGAAGTGGTAAGTGGAAATTAGTTGCAACATAAAATCCCTCTCACCAAGGATCAAATTTAGTGCTATCCAAATTTCCCAAGTTGGATGTGTTCCAACATACTGGCTGGTACTTGACTTGATTTAGCTGTGATTGAAGTACATGTCATCTCAAAGCCAAACTACTAGGGAGGAAAACTAAGTGAAAGTAATGAACACATATCCATATACATACATGGTTAACTGTGGTTGAAATTGTCACATTGTCTTGTAACCAGGCCGAAGTCTTCTAAGAAGGATCAGAAATTACCCATTCTATCAAGGTTTGAACTCTCACATCTTGTTGTAAATTGAACTACCATTACTGCTACTACTTATTAGTATTGCTGTAATGTTACTTAATTACAAAATAATTAGTGTGTGTGTGTAGTAGATGATGAAGACAGAAAACTTACATAAATGTGGTGGGTGGCCTTTTGTTATGAATTGAACTCTGACAGTCCAAGTAACAATGAAATGTAGACACAGCGCTCAGTGGGAGGAGCAGGGGGTAGATATACTACTTTATATTGTAATTATACTATGTTTGGCTGGTCATAATTCATGCACCAAACCACAAATTTCATCAAAGTTATTAATACTTTCCAAAAGATGTATTCCATACAATGAAAGATGGTCAATAGCAACTATCACCTGGTCAGCCAGAAGCTTACACAGACTGATATGACATACCACCTTACCCCTGATCTGCACCACTGATTGATGGACAATAGGAGTAAGTGAATTATGTTAAATGGCAGACTGTGTGACTCTTTAGGCTGACTACATAATTAATCATCACTGTCATGATGGCATCTGGACAATAGAAACAGGTACAATAGATGGTCCATAATTGGTTAGCCAAATGTACCAGGATATAGTATGGACTACACTACAAGTAGGTCTGTACCTGATACTTCCCTAGTCTGATGGTGCCTCAAGATGGAGTTTTTGCTAAGGTTAACAATGGGGTCAAAAGAGACCATGGCGCATGCACTGACTTTGTCATTGGTGAGTAGTAATTACATAGGGGCACAGACAAATGTAGGTCGTAATTAAGTCACAACTAAAGAGGAACAAGAGGAAAAAGAAAATAATGAAAAGTAATAAGTAATAACAATGATGAATAAGAGTCCAAAGGCAAGTAAGTGTATTGCTAAATATGTTCTGCTATGCAAATATCCTCTAGGGGAAGCTCAGTGCTCTCTGAAGAAGGAGGGATAGTGGAGATCATAACCATCTTGGTCTTTCAAGACAATTTAGTAACCTGCTGAAACTGTCCTTGCAGAGCACCTTAGAGGACGAGAACAATCTAGCCTTGTGCAGCCGGACAAGCTGGCATAAGGAAGTGTGCAGGAACATGGTGATGTTCCAAAGCTGCTTCCACATGATTTCCAGACACAGAGAGTGCAACATACCCAGAAGGTGCATGACCTGTTTGGTGTAGTTCATCTGCTGATATCCCAAGGTGACGTTGAAACAAAGTTGATATTTGAAGTAATCACAAAATGTATCTTCATGGAATCATGGAATACATCCTTGTGTACCTGGTTAGCAGCCACAAATTCACCAGTGATTGTCATCTCACCTTTGTCAATTGTCATCAAATCTTCTGCTGTTATCATCCAAGCAGAATCCTCTTGAGCTTCATTATGTGTTGAGGCCTTTGGAGATGGCGGTGGTGTCCGGTTTTCAGGCAGTAGTGTTTTATTCTCAGATGTTGGCAGTGGTAACTGACTGGCAGTCTGGTCCACTAACACCTTCAATGCTTGTAAACTACCCCCCTCAAGAAATGTCTCATTTAAAAGGATACTGCAATGTATCACAAAGCAACACTCCATATTCTTTCTTCTTTGAATACATGAGGAGACTGTTGGATTTCTGTGATATTGTACACTGTCACCCATACTTATTCAAACTCCTCCAAGCTGTCGATGTTGCTGACCATATCGCTATACTGGCCCCAAGTTGACAACTTCCATCAAATCACCCGGCATGATTTCATTAAAAGATTGCATAGGTTCATGGAGAGCATTGTCCTGGAGGCCAGAATGTCAAAGCGTTGTTGATAATACATGTGGAGTGAGGTATGACTCTCGGAAGAGTTGAGATACAGAAACCTTCAGACAATCAGAAAGGGCAAAAGGATAATTAATTAGACTTACTACTTCCATCGTTTCTAATATGATGATCACATCATTCTCTGCAGCTCCAATGACAGAGCCTGTCATCCCATAATGATTTCCTGCAAGAATCTTGACAGTGTCACCTTGTTTGATGACATGGTGGCACTCTAAGCAATGGCATTTTGCATGGCACAGTGGCAAGATTGTGATTGCAGGAAGAGAACAGTGATCAAGTTTTCTTCATAGTTGATCAACACAATAGTGGCTTGTTTGCCTACAAGAGAGCCTGCTATTGGGCACACCAGGTCCCCTTCCTTCCAAAATTGCACAGCAAACTTCTGGTGGGTGCATTCGACAAGAGGAGGGTCCACTTGAGCTTCAACATAGAGAGCTATCTGATTGGAATATGGCACCTTTATTTATGGCTTTGATGCAGATCTTTGCATAACTGCATGACAACAGGCTATGATGGTAGTACAAAAACTTGCACATTTGTGTATTCATCCAAATACCTAAGGCCTGCACTCCGTGTGACAGCAGGATGAAAATATTTTGACAACATCTTCAATGTCTATGACATCATAGGGCCAACATTGAGGAATGACCAAAACATTGCAGCAATCTTGATTTGCAAATATGACATAAGCAGCTCTAGGTGTGCTGTAAGGACAAAAAGTGGCCCATTAGAAGATCTGACAATTATATTCAAGAAATCCTCCACGATGGAAGATAAACTGTGGCTTTTTGTGCAGATGCTCAGATTGAACAAGTGATCAACAAGCAAAGGATACTCATACTCAATTGGTTCAAGGCTAATCAAGAACTCTGCTGTAGAGTGGAATGGCTCCATCATGACAAAACCACTGGAAATTGATGCCTTAGGCTTGTACTTACAGTCATGGCCCCAGGAGTATGAAGGTCAGATGGGTGAGGGTATGATCAGGGAAGTAAATGCACTACTTCAATTAGTTCATTTACAAATTGCTAATTGACATCCTCAGTGATATGCTGGTGGAGAACATCAACAGTTCTCTCTCTAGTGATCTTTTCAAAAGACTGACTGAAAGTTAAGGTGTATAACATTTGTATTTTGAGGACCCTTACTAAGTATTGACTATCACCATAATTTCTAGTCATGATCATCCATAGGTACTCTTCAATCAGAGCTACCTCAGGAACCAGGAGGCTCAAAAAACTCAAATCCTCTACCACTAGGCCCTCAATTCAGTGGAACTACTGTTGAGGATTGGCCTTGTTTGTAGCAAGCTAGTAAGACTTGTTTTTTTTTTGGCTCTTATTGGCACAATACTAGATCAGCTTATTAAAGAGTGCTGCTGAAGACTGTTGTATTCATGCTCATACCAAAGGGCTTGCAAATGCCACATCTCTTCATGACAACCTCATCAGAGACATTCTCCTCAAGATCATCCATGATTGGTCTATGGAATCTGCACAAATTGGGTCTGAGGGAAAGAATGTAGTCAGTATATATATTCCAATATCATAATTCTATGTTGTACTGTTACCCATTTGTCTGATCCATTATTTAAACAGCTCTTTCTTTCTAAGGAAGGTTATAGATTGAATTGTTCTATATATCTGGCCTAAAGCCCTGCAATTGGCTATTTCTGCTCTAGGACCTCAAGACCAGCCTCTCTACCTTCTATCTAGGACTATACCCCTTGACTCCAAGCTGTTGAAGATGTGGATTACCAACTCTGAGAAGCATAGTTGGGGAGTATTTCATCAAATAGTTTTGGATAAAGAATCATATAAGATGAAAGTAAGTCAATAGTCTATAACTACTGGTCTTTGTACAATTTTCTAGACACCATTCACGCACATATTTGGGCTAGATAGAGGGCAAACTCAATTATCTAGGTACACAATTTTATTTGTATCCTTGAAGCTGATTGCACATAGGACAGGTTTGACTCCAACATATCATAGACTCAGTCAAGATCATCACCTGTTTCAGTTCCTTTAAGTGACACTACAATGGAGCTACAAAACTGTTGCTTTATATAGCGAGGGAAGAAGATTTACTTGGTGTCTTCAGAAATTGCATAAAGCCTAAGTGCTCAATCATCATCAAAGGCCATACTTGATGCCACCTCAGTGCCATTAAGTATACTATTTGGATCAGACAGCATCATCACCAATTGACCTTGATAGCACAGAAAGTACCTGTGTGGGCCATAGAGTATGTTTATATATACAGTATATATATTTAACCATATGTGTATTGACTTGGATCACAATCCACAGACTACATAGGAGTTTGATATATGCTATGGGATGCAAAGCATCGCTTTGTACTGGAGGACACGTTCAAAACCTTCATTGTCTTCCTGACTCGCCTCCATCTTAGTGACAACTGAGTCCTTGAGGTGTTGCAAGGCTTGGATGAACCTAGACATAATTAGTGCACTGGCAGATGATAACAATAAAGTGGACGCCTACCCCAACCACAGAGAACTTATCATCTCTGGGAGCTTTGTTCACAATGGAACTATCTGGGTGATGAAGGTAGACCTTGAATGTGACCCTTGTGATGGTGATTAATGTTTAAGGTCCAGTCCTAAGACTGAACAAAGACCACAGACCAGACCAAAACAGACCAATTTTTTTGGTCCAGTCTTTTCCAGTTTCACTTGGTCTTAGTCTTGGTCTTTTGGAGGGACTGATGTTGCCCCCACATTTGTAAATATATCACAGTATTTACCTTAATTTTTGCATATTTGTATGATTTATCGAGTTAGTTATGTTATTTATAACACCCTATCTATCCTGTGATCTGTCAAATTGCTCTCTTTCAGAAATTTGAAAATGCCAGGAACAAGATCAAGTTTTTCATTAATGTGTATTCCTCCATTTATATGGCCATTATTATTGACATTGAAGAAGATCCTTCATATGAGCCTGACATCCAAAAGTAAGGCATGGAAGAGGCTATTGAAGGATTGGCTGAATTACATGTCCTTCATAAACTTGAGTTCGTATAGCAAGGTCTTTGTTTTGGATTCCAGTAATGTTGCTTATGACATTTGGAACTATAGCCCTATGCAGCCAACTCTCCATCAATATCGAATTTCTCTCCATCTTCCTTCTTCCTCTGGCACTGTTGGAACATGCCCATAACAGGAATGTGAAGGTGCCTTCTGCCAAAGCTATGGTGTTTGGCTCAATTCCCTCTAAGGGTCTTGGAGCAGAGGATGTGGGCTAGGCTGGGCTGGGCTGGCTCTGCTTTTGCGATTCATCAAGTCAGTGGAAAAGGAGAATGGGAAGGAAATATTTACCAGTGCTGGTTTGGAAGTTCTACTGATCTGTAAATGCCACCAGAGGGGGAAAAACCAAAGCAAAGCTTGTGTCAACAGCAAATTGTGATTCAGACTAGGATGAGTCAAGGAGATGGTGCAATAGGCTTTGGTGACATCACAGACTGTGCCTTGCAAGCCAGAAGGGAGGGTGGAAAGCACTAAAAAAACTATCTCAAATGTACTCAGTAATATGGAGTAGAGAAGTCATTTGGGTTAGTGAGGGAATTAATGGACGGATAAGGAAGTTTTAAAGTCTGATCCTAGAATGGACAAAAAGACTGCAACCAGACTAGATTGTAGTTGCTAGTCCTTACTGGTTTGAATTTTCATTGGTCCAGTTGTTCATTTTTTTAAAATTTCAGAGTCAAAACCAGTTTAAACTGGTCCAGACTGAGTGGCAATTGTTCCGGACTGGTTGCCATCAGTTTTGGTCTCGGTTGCACACCTTTACCAATTGTAAAAGACCAGTTCTGGTCTAGTTGCCTCAAAATACTGAAAAAAAAAACTATACCAGACCAGACTTTGAAACACTATGTAGGGGTATCTATGTGCAAGGCCAGCCTCCAGAAGGAGCTACCACCATCTGTCTGGTTTATATGGTGACCATGTTCGCAAACACCTGAGCAAGATTGCAGTTCTGAGCCTTGTATAGCCCTCAAAGTTGCAACTGGAGCAGCAGTGTTTGACTGAGCGATGTGTGAGTAGTGTTTTAAAGTTTGGTTCAGTCTGGTTATTTGCCTTATTTGGGCATAACCGAAACCTTAACTGGTTATGGAAATTCCAAATTTGGACAAAATATAGACTAAACCGAAAAAACCAGTTTCGATCAGTTTTCCTTGGTTTGGTAGCCAGTTAT
>JBBPQC010000649.1:0-16110 GCA_038092295.1 Leccinum arenicola
GAGATGGGGACCTGCCAGCTTGTTGGGCGCCCAGGTGGGGGAGGGCTGGGGTCGCAAAAGCATGATAAGACCAAACATCCTTTGGCAAAAAAGCATACAGAGCATGCTTGCAACCCCCGCGAGCTGATTGGTGGTCAATACACTGATATTGCGAAAGCCTGCGTGCTGAAGAATGGATGTGAATTCAGAGAATGAGGTCCTCTGGAAGAATGGGCTGAAACTGGTATTTGAGCAAGTCCGTATCTTTGGTGTTGTTGCTCATTTCTCTGAGAACGCATGCTACGGTATGCTTGGTCTTGAGGGAGTCTGACGATGGACATTCATGAATAGAGGAGTGGAAACAAGGAAGTGACACTAGCCTATACCAGGGTGTGACGGACATGTTCTTGTGTAATTCCATGGAAAGAAAATCAAGTAGCCAAGCAGTGTCATAATGGCACATTTCCGTCGGTTTTGAGTCAACCAACTTGAAGGCACCACCAATGATATGGAATTATTCAGATGCAACTTTTTCTTCAACTCCCTGGAACGGGAGGGCATTGGTTGCTGTATGGTGTATAAAAAGCCCTCTTTTATGAGAAAACCAGGGAGGTGAATGCAAGGTAGCTGATCAATTGATTCTTGGAGGCGACGAACTCGGTAACGACCTGGGGACTCGGATGCGATGAAGTTCGACCATTCAAGATGAGCGGTCCCAGATCAATGACTCTGATGTTGCTGAGAATCAGCACCAGGTGCGGGCACGTTCTGTGCCGGCCAAGCATCGCGGCCATCATCAAAGTCACTCAAAGGCATCATCTTCCTAGTTCCCATCACACCTCGGCAATGATCCTCGTGATTCCCACTGCTCGCCACCGGCGCGCTGCATGAAAAAGATTGCTCACATGCTCATCAGGGACATTGGCAGGGGCTGTCAGTCCCCCCGGTCGCAGGTGGCATGCCAGAAGGAGAAGAATGCGACCTTGCATACTCGGCTGTGATGTTATAGGCCATCCCAGTGACCAATTTCACACTGCTCAGGATGGAACCAACTTTGATGGCAATGTTTTCTAGGTCTGCCTGAAAGATACCAAAGGGGGTCAAGGAAGCACATATACATGACTGCGCGGTTGCAGTGCAGTAGTGCAGTGCGGTGAATCCAGACGAGGTGGTCGCACTGCAAACGCAAGAAGACAGCGGGATATGGAATAGATGGAGCAGGGTCATGCGAGATCGAGATCGAGACGTCGTCTGAATCATGTGTGTCTATGCCTGAAAGTTGTATGATATCATTGGTATTTGGTTTATGACTTGATGTATGATTGTAAGCAAATACGGAACTTGAAGACGAAGAAATATTATCTACTAACATGGTTAATATGTCAAGGAAAGAACATGAAGAGTGGGTGGGTGATTTGCTGATATGAATGCTGTTTTGGGGGTCACAGTAAAATGGTTACTTGAAGGAAAAGATGATACATCATGGAATGGAAGGTGCTTCACCATTCAACAGGAACACAAAGAATAGACAAGTATCGAAGATCAACCTCATGTCTTGGAACTGTAGAGATGATCCAAGTGAACAAAGGGACGAGCAAATAATTAAACTTGCGACTCACACTATGCCAATCAGTCATGAGTTGGCCATCATCTACCAGGGGTGGCGGGAGAACACGAGCAAAGGCAACATGCCCCCATCAAAGACTACAAAAATTCAAAATGTCTGATGCAGAGGCCAAATTGGTGCAACCCCACATTTGGAACCCGGAGGAATGGACGAGAAAGGGTATACGTCTGTAAAGCCGATGGGTAAAGTACACACGTTCTGGATCAGCCATGATGTCATGTAATGCAAAGAAGATCCTTGCCGAGGTTTCGAATGCGATTGAGGTAAATTGTCCCAACGAGACCACAGAACGTTATGTCCCTCAGCAACACTTGGATTCGCCATCAAAAGATGGTTTCCATAAATGACATTCCTGTGCTCTGAACCAGTAACAGCAGTGTTCACTTCTGGTGCATCGATCAGGGAACCTCTCACACCCAAAATGGGCTGTCTCAGCAATTGGCACGCCCAGCACTTCACCAATAAAGGGCCAGTCGGAAAGGATTGATGAATATGAAGCACTCTGTCTTTGCGACCCTAAGAACACCTCAGAAAGAGTGAGTCGCTGAATGTCTAATGTGGACCAACCTCTTCATCTACTTCTTTATCAAGGTTTTGAATGCAGTTGAGGTAAATTGTCCCAACGAGACCACAGAATGTTATCTCCCTCGGCAACACTTGGATTCACCGTCAAAAGATGGTTCCCATAAATGATGTCCCTGTGCTCTGAACCAGTAACGACAGTGTTCGCTTCTGGTGCATCAATCAGTGAACCTCTAGTTGTCCTCATTATGAAAAGAATGTAGGTAGAAGAATGTAAGTAGCATTGTGAGTCTGAGATCTGTAGTACACGAAGACCCATAGGCCCATTTATAAGCTACTATAACAACAATGACATGGGGCACATAGTAGGAACACTCCAGGCATGAACTACATTAGCTGCCAAAAAAAAGCGGTCGATATCTGCCAAAAAAAACTGTAGGTAGATTAGTTTTGCATCCGAAGCCATGTTCATGATGAGAAAACTCACAACCCGCCCACCAGCCCCCACCCTGCACACCATAAGAACTTGATGTATCTGCCAAAAAGAACTGCCAGAGGTAGATTAGTTTTGCATCTGAAGCTATGTTTATGAGAAGAAGACTCACGACCCGCCCACCCGCCCACGCCCTGTGCACCATGAGAACTTGATGCATCCGCCAAAAAGAACTGCAGATAGATTAGTTTTGCATCTGAACTTGAAGCTATGTTCACGGGAAGAAGACTTACAACCCACCTGCCCGCCCACGCCCTGCGCACCATAAGAACTGGATGCACGTTACAACGGATGCTGCCTGTACTGTTCAAATGTGCGAAGGTCAATATACTGGTTCAAATAGAAACTGTCTGCTAGAGCACTGGCATCTTTGTGGATCCACTCCGGGTTGATGGCGCCACTCGGAAATCTGGGCACTAGATGACATGGTTGGATGAGACGGGACACTGGAACGACAGCAGCATTTGGCAGCTGGTTTTGCATCGAGCATGAAATTCAGAACATGTTGATTGTGTCATTGAAGTGAGTGAACGGCTTGAACCAATGCACATATGCAAGTGGTTCCAGGAAATCTGCCAAATAAGGTGGAAGTAAAAATATTGCATGGACTTCGGCTGCACGCAGTCCTTCAGAAAACATATCAATCAATAAATGCCATATTGTGACAAAACAGCTTACCGTGAAAACTACCCCGGCCGATTTGTTCCAATGCTTCATCGTCCATGACCAATACAGTGTCAAAACGTGCTGGAGTTGGAGGCTTGCGTGGTCCATTGGGGCGCTGTGGATGGCACCGAATCCTTGCCCTATTGTCATCATGTGATATATACTCGTGAGGTCATAATGAAATCACGACGTTGCTGAAGCAGTCAAACTGATCATGAATATTTGGTTCAAATCGCTGGCAGTTGTCAGGCAATGTGTTGAGGAAAACCTTGAGGGCCTCAATGAAGCCCACGGCACCATATTGTTCGACTAGATACCCGACCTGTTTCTTGGGAAAACTCGGCCACTTTGAGGTGTGATAACGAGGGCCTGTAAGGAATGCATTCATCACCATGGTGGGAGTATCATTGTCCATATCGTCACTAGTATGATGCTCGACTTCCGAGTCTGAGTCAGTACCATCCATGGCCCGGGTGTGGTAATGGCACCACTTCAGGAACATCTTGAACCACATGACCGCCTCCTGGCGCTGAAGCCATTTGGCCATCTGGATGGTGTAGTCCTTCCGGTTGCTCTTTGCATACACTTTTTTGGCATAGTTGATGTGCAAACGTTCTGAGGATTCCGTATTGAGACTATCGAGGCTGCCGAACATCTTGATCGTGCTGACATAGTGGGTGAGCAAATGAAGCTTGGGGATGTTGAAGTGTTCCTGGCGTCCAAGCTCAATGAAGATGTCCTTGTAATCATGGAAGTCGTCGAGGGCTTGCTGTAATGTGCGGATGGTGTCGTCTGTGTGGGAGTGGTATTGAGCGATGTGTATAAAATCGATGAGTGCGCAGCAAGCCTTGATGATATCCTGATAGGGAGTCATTCCCACAAGAGCAGTCACAAAGATGTGTTGAAGCTGCTTGTAGTCCCCTCCAGTCCATTGCTTGACTAGGGAGATGCCTTGCTTCCAGTGATGCAACCCAGGAAAGTAGGGCATTGAATGAAACCGTCCATCAAAATTATCCTTGCCAGCAATATCCAAACACCATTTCTTGAGGTGATCTTTGAGTAGACCTTGTAGGAGTTAGTGTAAAATGTCAGAGGTGATGCAGGTGAAAATGTCGGTGTGGCTCCACCCCATCTCTGCACAAACACTTCTGCACAAATGCTCCCCATTGACTGCTTCACCTTTTTTTTCTCTACACATCTTATCTACTACCTTTTTTTTCTACTAGTTTTCTCACCACGTGCAAAATGGCTCGTGCTTTAGATGACCTTCCGCTAACAGTAACCCAAACTACAGAAGTTCAATGTGGTCGTGTGCGCTGACCCAGTGAAAAGGTCCAAGCTATGTTTGGTGAGTCATTCCCAGAGTTAGCCTTCCCATTGAATGAAAGCCCTTACTTGCTGCTACAGAAGAGCACCAACAGGAGAAGCAAGCCACCGAGCAGTGAGCAATGGCCAAGACAAAGCACCGTGAAGAATTGGTACTCAAGCGCAAGCAGGTCAGCAAGGCAGCTGAACAGGACTTGACCAAATTGTCCTCAAACAAGGCTCACGATGACAATATAAGCCCTAACCTGCTGCCTATAGCACTTGCTCCGGATAATGCAGTCAGTTATATATTTCTTCAAGTTTGTGGTCGTCTGAAAGCTGATGCTTGTTCACTAGTTTGCATCCAGAGTTGTACAAAGTACCAATAGCATCAACGCTCAGGCGAATTTGGCCTCTTATCTGTCAGTCTGCAAGGGCAGTGTACCCCCTGTGCCTATGAAGGCCGTAAAGGTACGTTGTCACTATTTGACTTTATAGTTTAACCTCATGAGTCACACCTTTGCTTACAGGGCACTGGTATGCTTCCTCCGCATAACTGAGCCCTCACGCCGGGCATCTTGTCAAGTTACAGCAACTCAACTTTCAAGCGACACCTCACCCAAGGTTTATTTTCCCCATTGATCTGCATAACTACATTATTAAATAGTTTATAGTGCACTGAGTCATACTACGACTCTGAAAAGGATCGCTCACCATGAGACACCTCAGTCTACCAACAACGATGATAACGGCAGTGATACTGAACCGGCTACTGACTCTGACACATGGGTTCCGAGGAAACGTGCACGTCACACGACTCAGAGTGTTCCTAGTGACGACAATGAGCCTGAAGGCCATGACCTGTTGGAGGGGGCAGTCAACGTGAAGTTTGAAGACTCCCTCAACTCCTCCGACTCCTTCCAAGTCATCACTCTGAGTTAGGGAACCACATCAAACCCTGCCGCCACAAACGAGTTGGTGACCACCAAGGCCGTGAGACTCGGTAGACCCAGGGCAGGTGACCTTGATGCAGCTAGGCACACCCTTCTGCAGATGGCTATACAGATTTTCTGTACCATCCTACTCAGTGACGACCCCTTTCCTTCCGCAGCGCAAGAAGAGCAGTGGGCTCAGTTCGCATGGGAGATGTCATGTGCTCACCACAAGATCAACATTAACCACGACCCCACTGTAATCCAATTGATAAGCCATCTTTCAGATATCTTCTTCCACTGAACAAACATGCTTCCAGACTACTGCAAGGACCTCGCACTTCCGAGGGCAGTTCAAGTCCAGGGCCTGTATTGCTGTGAAGAATGAATATGGTTTTAAGACCAGTCGAGTTGATGAAGACAGTATGAAGAGGAACAGTGCTCTTGTCGCCAAGCTCAAGAAAGCATCTGCGTTCATGTATCTTGTGAGTTTCTGTTGATATTGCGAGTCATACTCACCTGCTGATTGTGTAAAGAAACGAGGGGCTTCCATCGAGAAACACACAGGAATCTATGCCAACCCCGCTATCCAGGAGGTTATCAACAAAGTTTTGTTCAAGTGTGACCCCTGCGATGGCTTGCATTGGGCCAAGTATTACTCACCATTCCTCCGTGTCGGATTTGCTCTGACTCTCACTGTGGTAAGTCATTTAATTGTTGGCTCACTTTTTCTGACTCGTTTGCACAGATCAAATGTGCTATTGATGAGTGGGCAATGGGCATGTGCCAGGACATCCACTTCAAGGAAGAAGATTATCTCAGCGTGTTCACCGGCCACGTGAACACCTTGCACAAATTTCATGAAATGACAGCCCAATACAAACTCCTGCTGACAATTCTTCAAGACATGTTTGACAATGGACGGTATGTATCTAGTATTGAAATAATGGGATATTCTACTAAATCATTTGATGTCAGTGCTAATGTGGGCGTCGTTGAGCCAGCTGTCCCGAAGGAAAAGCAAGCCGTTCCAACCTACGCCTTCCTCAATGCTTTGCGCGAATATGAGCTGAAGAACGGCATCGAGACCACTGCCAGTCTCTCCAAGGGCATTGATGACTCATGCAACAAGGAGAACCAAGATGACTTGCTGTTGTTTGACATAGGCAAGCAGGAACAGGAAGCGGAGGAACAGCAGCATTACTGTCTTGGATGATCTCTTGGTATATCAAATCAACCGGCTTGTTCTCCCTCAAAGACCTCAACATGGTCTCTGGGTTGCAGTACAGAAATTGTTGCCTTCTGTGATGCTTCCACAATAATAGAGGGGTCAATAGGATTCTTGGCACCGTCTTGTCCTTTGGTAAACTTGAAGGGTGGGATGTTATTGTCCAATGTGGGCCTGGGATTACTAACGTCATCCAGTTGTAGTGCCAAGAGTTTAAAGCCATATACAGTTGACTCCCTGGTCCTGCATACCTGTTGGGACAGCTCAAAAGGTATGGATTGTAACTAGGCTATTGGAGAGACCATAGGGTGTCAAACAGCAGTTCGGAAATCCAGAAACCTATGGCTTATGAGGCAGTATGCCGGGAAAATCAAAAGACCGAACAAGACCTGTCCTAACTGGTCCTGACTGGCGACCAATGTTGGCCCCTATTAGGTAGTATAGTCCTCTATTTACCCTAATTTCTGCTTATTTTTACGATTTTATTTGACCGAGTTATGATATATTTTCAAAAAGTCTCCTCCAAAATGGTATGCACCTCGATATTGGGCATATCTTTACCGGATGTGGGCTGATTTACGTAATTATTGATGGATATGGAAGCCAGGGGCCTCGGCTACACTCAGTACAGCCATCACTAAGCTCAATTCACACGCGATCTGGTACCTCGACACTTCAGTCACCTACTTTTTGGGACCTCTTAGGTCCTATATATTTGGTGGGAGCATATCATATGGCCTACTGGGTAGTTAAGGGTTGGTCTAAAAAGCCACCAATGGGCTACCCCTATAACCCATTGGGCCCATTTATGGGGTGTCAGGGTCATTTTTTTCGCTTTTTCTGCCCCATTTTTTGATAGATTTAGCATCACAAACAAGCCCATGGTTACCAAAGGAGCTATCCCTATAACACATTGGGCTAGCCTATCCATGAGATGTCAGAGGCCTCTTTTTTTTTTTTTTGCACCAATAAATATTCCAATGACAGCTTATCCAAGACCCAACATGGGCTAGCCCACCAATAAGTCACTGCATGGGCTTACCTTACCCAAGCTTGTTATGGGCTAGCCCACAAATAAATATTCAATGCATGGGCTTACCCAAAGTGTTACTTAGGAGGTAGTATACAAAAAGATGTTGTACAGCAGGAAAAAACAAAGGAAAAATCCATGTTGACGAGAAGTTATACAATGTAATGGATAGAGTCAGAGACTAAAAGTGGTTATGATATTCACATTTTCAATACTGTCTTTTCTCCTTGATGATGAAATGAAATAGTACTAGCAAAATCTCTAACTATAAAGAGGTAGCCCTGTATGATGTTTGGGCAAGCCCATATAATTGTTTGGAACCAGTGGACTAGCCCCCAATGTTGTTTGGGCAGGCCCATATCATTGATTTCAAACCAGTGGGCTAGCCCAACTCCTTAACTATAAATACATGGGCTAGCCCTGATGCTGTTTGGGCAAGCCCATATCATTGATTGGAACTAGTGGGCTAGCCTACCATGCATTGGACAAACCCAAGTATCCTGACTAATATCTTACACACTTGATCTTGAAACAGCATGTGGTAGATTCTATACTATTCAACTAACAGTGATGAACATAAGTGCATGACACAATACTTGGCTATTTCTTCTGCTTGTTTCCAGCCCTCCACATGATGGAATCACTAGCAATATCACTATACACATTTAGTAGCATAACACTGTATTGGAGCCATACTTACCTGGACGAGTCCTTGGCTTTCCGCTTCTCAACATTGCGAGCTCCATGATGACAACATTCTCTTTTCCTTCCCTCATCTCCATGCTGGCGCTTGTGTGCCCTAGGTGACCGGGATCCCACATGCTCAGAGCCTGGCTGCCGGGTAGGTGCCTTGTCTGCTCGCGAGCTGCGTTCACCATCTTGTCTTTTAGGCAGGTCCCTGGAATGCCGAGTTGAGCAGGACCAATCCTCTCAAGACTGGAAATGGCCTCAAGTTGATCCTGCACTTCTTAATAGGGAACGAGAACGAGAACGAGTACGAGCATGTGCACATGCATGGTAAGTACGTGATCGTGGGCGAGCATATGCACAGCGAGTTGAAGGTGCACGAGATCGAACAGAAGAGCCACAGCGGGAAGAAGATGATCGGGAGTGAGACCCAGACCCAGATCGAGACCAAGGAGACCGGGAGCGAGACAGCAAATGAGATCGAGACAGAGGCTAAGGCCACGAGTGAGAATCTGAGCGAGCCAGTGGACAAGACTGAGAATCTCTGTATTGTCATCAGAATGACTGGAAACCAGAACTAACAAAGAACATGCCTATCATGCTGTCCATACTCGCGCATTGTTGCAGCAGTGCGACGGTGGGATTGAGGTGGTTGATAGGAACCTAAAACAGTCTGGTCAGGCTTGGATACCACATTTATCAACAGAATACCGTGTAAATTCGACAGGTATTACCTTGAACATGTCCCTGAGATTATCGACACCAGGGTCCTCCTCTTGGACACTGGGTACAGCAGGAGCTTCCTCCTCAGGCTGCAAGTCCTTTATATGAAAGAGGATCTGAGCCGGCTTTCCATCCTCCATGCGGCTTTTCAAGAGCGGAATTCTGAGCTGTAGTTGCTTGTCCTCATAGTATTGTACAACATCTGTTCACTGTAAACGAATGGTTACTGTTGAGTGTAGAAATATATACCTTGTGGCCATGGCAGCAAATAAATAGTTTCTGCCATGGCAGACTTAGGGAGGATGTCTTCCAGCCCCTCCAGCTCTCTGGCCTTTCCCTTTTCCTTGTGCTTCTTCGCCTCGGAAATCTGTTTCAGTTCATCTTCATAGGTGTTACCTAGCTTATCATGGATAAAGGATCCTAGCAGCACAAGGAGATGTGTTGAATCAAGATCATGAAGGTTGAAATTACTGTGCAGAACGGCTACTTCTGTGGGCCAATTCACAATCGTGAAATGAAGTTTTTCTGTCCTGTACATCAGTCGCTTCCATTCAACGTGGGCCTTAGGATAACGGAGCAGGACTATGATTTGTTAATAACCAATCCCCATGCTGGAAAGACAACTATACCAAGTAATTTGTAGAACATTAACTTGAGGACTCTTCAGTTACGATCCCTATCCAATTTGCCAGCTTTGTGACAATACATCATCGGATTGATATTCGCCCAGCCCGGGGGTAAGGCAGGGACGGTTGGTATATGTTTTCCTGACAAAGTGTATCTAAAGCACATCAGAACGAGCAAACACCAAGCGGTAACTGAGAGGCTGTCCCCACTCCTTGAACCGCAGGAAACTGACAGGTCTCTTGACTGTCCTTCTCTGTTCAGTAGCCAAGCAGATGCTATATCCCAATCTCGACAGTGATGACGAAGCATTGCAAAGGTTTCCATCTCTGATCGACCGCCACATATGGGCATTAAAAGTTGAGAGGAAAAAGCACGTGATCATGCCTGATGATGTCTTTGAGTGTGATGACCGTGACTGGAATGCGGCTCTAAACCCACGGTGTTCGGACTCTGCCCGTTTCTCCCATTCCTCCTCACCTGTGCGGTCAGCATCGCCTCGACCTGGTGATTCCAGGAGCAATGAAGATTTGCCACCTCCCTCGCCGCCAGCCCATGAAGCGGATGAATCTGGTAGGTATAAATTTCCCCTGCATCAGATCCAGTATTCATGCATGATAGGGGACCATGACTCTGAAGAGGCACTCAAGTCAGGGATGTCTGGTAGTAATTTTTCTGAAGAACTGTGCAAAGAAAAAAAGAAGCGGAGCTTCCTAAAAAATGCATCTAAATTGGGAGGGCTGATGTGCTGCCCCTCATCACTGTGCCGGTGAGTACACTTTGACTGCCTCTCCACTTACAGCTGATACAGTCATCACCCTCAGAGACCTAGTGCTTCCAAAGTTCCATCCTCAAGAATGCGCAAAGATACTCTACTGAGTGATCTCGACGATTCTGGTGGTGATTGTGCTGATGATGAGGATACCAATGACAATGACAACAATGACGACGAACATCATAAGAAGAACAAGCAGACTGGGATGGTGAAAGGTTCCCTCTCCACTGAGGCACAGGCAGAATGTGAGGCTCTTGGCGTGGAGATTGAGAGAAGGCTCAGGCTTTGGCAAAAAAATACGGCAAGACTCCCTCCATAATTCTCTGGTGAGCAGCATTGGAGGTGTCCTTCTCGCGCAAGCACTCGACTTGGAACATGCACCAAGCATGGTTTTATGCCACCCAGGCGAGGGAAGGTGGTGAGTACATTGTATTATATCTGTTCTTATTTAATGACATATTTTCAGAGATACTCGCTGAACTGAAGCACCGTCAAAAACAGCATTATCACACTCTCAATGAGTCGTCGGTCGAGGACGACTCGGTCTGGGAAGAAGTACAAAATTATTGGAAGGTGCAATGAGCCAAGAAGGATGATAAAACATTGGCCAGGAGTGTAATGCAGATTCGGGATCTGTTTAGTCCGAGTCAAACCGTAAGTCTATCCAATTTTTCCCACCATAGCACTACTTAGTGGTCACGTTCATGGTGTCGATCACTAGGCCACGACATGCATTAAGTATGTATGTCCACTCAGTTACCGCTTGGTGTTCGCTCATTCTGATATGCTTTAGATACACTTCGTCGGGAAAACATATACCAACCGTCCCTGCCTTACATCAGCAAACTAGCCATGGTCTGGCCAGTTCTGGCCAGTACTTCCAGAGCTTCCAGAGTTTCCAGAAAGGTACCCCTCTGGCCAGGACTGACCAGAAACTTCCAGGATCTAGACTTCCAGGATTCCAGTGAAATTTGTATTTTTCATTTTCCAGGCAGTTCCATTGCTGATGAGTCAACATACCTATCATGTTCATCCAGTTTACTTCTGAATGGAGAAGGACAGTCAAGAGACCTGTCAGTTTCTTGTGGTTCGAGGAGTGGGGACAGTTGACATACCTGCCACCTTCCTCCGGTGAGCAGAGGAGTCGGAAAGATCGTCATCGGTTCCAGGATTGAGTCACTTTTTGGTTACTAAATATCCTGTCTCAAATAAAGAAAACGAGAGAACGACACTTGACATACCTGTAGGTTGCTTGCCATTTGAGGAGTGGTCGCTGCCATCGGAAGGATCATCATCGGGTCTGGGATAGACTCACTTTTTGGTTACTAGATATCCTGTCTCAAATAAAGGAAGCGAGGGAACAACACTCAACATACCTGTAGGGTGCTTGCCATTCGAGGAGTGGTCACCACCATCAGAAGGATCGTCATTGGGTCCAGGATGGACTCACTTTTTGGTTACTAAATATCCTGTCTCAAATAAAGGAAGCGAGGGAACAACACTCGACATACCTGTAGGGTGCTCGCTGTTTGAGGAGTGGTCACCACCATCAGAAGGATCGTCATTGGGTCCAGGATGGACTCACTTTTTGGTTACTGAATTTCCTGTCTCAAATAAAGGAAGTGAGAGAATAACACTTGACATACCTGTAGGGTGCTCGCCATCCAAGGAGTGTTCGCCGCTCTCGGCAGGATCGTCATCGGGTCCAGGATTGACTCGCTTTTTGGTTACTAGATATCCTGTCTCAAATAATGGAAGCGAAGGAACGACACTTGACATACCTGTAGGGTGTTCACCATCCGAGGAGTGGTCACCACTCTCGGATGGATCGTCATCGGTTTCAGGATTGATTTGCTTTTTGGTTACTGGATATGCTGTGTCAAAAAATGGAGCGAGTGAACGACACTGGACATACCTGTAGGGTGCTCACTGTTCGAGGAGTGGTCGCCATTTGGTTGAGGGAGATTGGCTGGCTTTCTGGTCGTACACTTTGCCAAGTTGAAGTGCTCATCAATTTCTTGTTCAGTAGGGGAACGGGGAGGTCCTGGAGGATGACCAGCGATGCAAGCGACCATACGAGGCTTGGGTCGAGCTTGCTTCAATTTTTCGGTCTCCTGCTGCAGGAAATGTCAGAGAAAATTGCGAATCCCTTCGGACAAGATGACATACCACTCTCCTGCCAGACTGAGTCCTGGGATTTTGTGGTGGTGGTGAATGGGCAGGAGATTCATTGCCTGAGCACCTGGTGTGCATGCGTGGCATGGCTACTAAGCAAGACTACATAGAATGGTAATAATATCTGAGAGACTCGAAGTCTCAGGAATAAAAATGCTCACAGCATGAAGCCACAGCACGAAAATGTAAACTCAAAGTTTACTCAAAATAGAATAAGAAAACAAAAAAGAAAACGGGAACAGGGCTTCAGAGGTAGGAATGCTATGAAGAGTGAGCATGAGAAGGATTTTATACTTCTGCGGCTAGCAAATACCTAGGTGACCTCAGGAACAAACGGTGAATTGACATAGTGATGGGTTGACAGAAATACTGAGATGAGATGATACCTGAATGTCTGCCATCAAATAGGATTAATTAGCTGTGACAGAATGACACTGGCCATATGACACTCACGCACAGTAGGCCACAGCGAATCACAGAGCGCAATTACTGTTGAAAAAACAGGGTGAGGGGAACAAAGTGATATAAAAAATCGTTCGTCAAGAAAAGATAAAGACATACCTGGTGATGGATGTACAACGAAGGGCGCACAAAATGGACAGCAAGGCGAGATCTGGGAAGTGATTGTTTTACAATGTAGGGTCACACCAAAAAAGACGGCAATCAAACAAGTGACTTATGCTACAAGAGATCGACATTCCATCTTGTGCGTGGCAAGGGTGGTGAGGCGGGATTTAATGGGCAAGAAGTGATGGTTCTGCAACCTAAAGCTATAGGCAATGTCTACGGTAGCATCAAACAGGATTAATTAGTTGGGACAGAATGACACTGGCCATACAACACTCACGCGCAGTAGGCCACAGCGAATCACGGAGCGCAATTACTGTTGAAAAAATAGGGCAAGGGGAACATGAGCTAAGTTGAAGTGATATAAACAATCGTTCGTCAAGAAAAGATAAAGACATACCTAGTGATGGATGTATAACGAAGGGCGCACAGATTGGACAGCAAGGCGAGATCTGGGAAGTAATTGTTCTACAATGTAGGGTCATGCCAAAAAAAGACATCAATCAAACGAGTGACTTATGCTACAAGAGATCAATATTCTATCTTGTGCACCACAAGGGTGGTGAGGTGGGATTCAGAGGTTGAGAAGTGATGGTTCTGCAACTGGGGTCATATGTATTGAGGGACTTACATGACACCATAAAATGTCCTGCATCAAGATAAGACTTGCTGCTTAAGCCTCTGAGTCTCTTGGGTGCAAATCAAGACACAGAGTCTTGCATTTGTAAAAGAGATCGACAGCACAAAGCTGTTGACCTCCCATCGACAGCGGGAGCGGGATGGGTAGCGCCGTAGTGGTGGTAGTGAGGACGAGGACTTGGCGTTTTTTTTTGAGACATGGACACACGTGGAGGGCACGTGATGTGGAATGAAGGAAGGGACTTAGTGTTTTTCAGAGAGATAGACGCACATGATGTGTCATCCTCGGTGCCAAAAATGGAAATGTGGGGTTGTGGACAATTGTGGACATGTTGTGGACCGAACAATAATCAATTTCAAAGTATATAGCAGCTCACAGGATCACTTACTCCAACGCTCTTCTCTTCTTCCCACCATCATCTTACTGGATACCACCTCCGCTGCCATGATTCAAAATCTTCACTCAAATACTTCCAACTGCACAAGACACTCAGAGCTTCGTGCTCTCGAGTGTTCAATACTTGTTGACTTTGAGTCATCAGTATCTTTTCCAATGACTTTGTGTCATTAGGATATCTGGCATCACCCTGTCCCTCCGGAAGTTCTCTTTGCACTGTTGGTCCATTGGAACTTAGGAGTTTGCCTTCAGGTTCAGGTACATTCACACGTATTCTGTGGAGACTCTGTCTAACAGTTGGATATCCCTCTGCTCACTTCTCCAACGGCATTCACATCATTAAAACTATCCCTCTCATTATCCCTTCCCTCCCTCCTCTTTGCACCGGTCTGTTGAAATTTCGCGCTGTTCAGGCCAGTACATTTACGTGCTTTCCTACATGGAGATCTGAGAGGCTAACCTACTATTCCAGATCACATCTCATTCAACTTCCCCCACAACCTCAACCATCCCTGCACTAGAACAACCCCTTCCAGCACGCAAGTTCTATACTTGGCTGCTCACTGCTAGAGACTTCGTATCTCAGCAGTCTCGAATGGCTTCATGCTTGTAGAGCTTGTGCAATCCGCGATCCCATCGCACTTCCATTCCTGTCCCTCAATGACTCCGGCACAACTGGCAATCTTAGACACTTCCGCCATGTCATTCATCACAATCACTCGATTAGCTGGCCCTGCACCCTGCTTCAGAGTCGGTGGAAAACATGCCACTGGTGAGTTGATTTGCAAGATGCTACACTACAGGCTACTGAGCTTCTTTGCCTAGAATTCGATGCTCATGATGCCCTCTCCTTCACTCACCATCCTTTGAATGGCGATCTCGTCTCCAAACTGCAGATGGATTCTGCAACCCTTTGTAGATGGGGAGCTCATTGTACAGGCTCTTGCAGATGGCCGCTTTAGAGCAATGGACATCTTCCATTGGCCTCAACTGTTTTGCTCCTGTTACCCATGGTCCATTGCAATCCCCTGAGACTATCCTCCTTGGAACGGCAGGACTGGTATGCCCTGGGCATGGTATGAACCTAAGTATGGAGACTTCGAAGTATTGCCTGGGTCATCTCTCGCTGTTGGATTCTTGAACAAGGAGTGTCTCGACAGTTTGCGGGAGCTGAACCGCGAGACCAAGATCCGTTTTGCAAGCTACAAGTTGACGGATTGTCCTGACCGGCCAGGGGACCAGAGCTTGAAGCTTATGCTTCATGTCTGCATCGCATTCAACCATCTGGAATGTTTCCCCTTGCGCGACATTGTGGCCTGCGTTGCGGAATACCAGTGAGTGGCACTGGATATTCTAGCTTATTTCGACTACTACGAAATCATCCTCCCTCGATTCGAGACACTGTTACCCCCCTTTCCTCTGGTCAATAATGGCTGGATGGGCGCATTCATCTGCAAATTTTACGTCGCCAAGATGCTCTTCCGTGCCGGAGTGCCTGTCTGGTTTATTTGACCAGATGAATCGATTACAGAGGCCACGATCATCAAGGAGATCGTGGTCATGCAAGCACCCAAGGTCGCCACCGAGATGTACTCGGATCTTGTGACTGGCCTCCTCAAGCTGTTCTCTGTGTGGTATACTGGTTCCGACACCATGGAATTTCAGTGCGGCTGCCGGTCCTGCTACAAGGAGGAGGAAATCAAGGTTTGCCAGGCGTCGGTGGACAATAAAGGGTCACAAC
>JBBPQC010000650.1:0-16098 GCA_038092295.1 Leccinum arenicola
AGGATCAGTGAGACTAAAGCTGGACCCTCTCGCCAACCTCCTTCCCAGAACCAGTCACACACTAACAGGACAACTGTTATTTGTCGCGGTCCGCCACAAGCCAATTGGGCGGATCATAACAATGGTCAGAACAGAGGAAACTCCTCTGGCCATCCGACGAACTCTGGTGGTCCTTCCAACCATCAGAAGAAATGGACTAACAAGTCCAAGCGTCCTGGAAAGAACCAGAAACGCGACTGGTATGCTGATCGGAAGAAGGGCAAGGCTCCTGCTAGAGCCAATGAGGTTGAGATCGATGGTTTCATTAACCAAGTTGAAGGAGCGGAGGACTTGCCGATGGACGATGGAGATATCGCTCCAATCGAGGACATGCAGGTCGAGCCTGCTGTCTCATGGGGAGACGAGGATACTGGGATGGATATGGCAGGGCCCTCACAGCCCTTTCAACGGACCTTCTTCAGCGAGAGTCCCTTCTGAAGTAAGCGTCGTGCCTATCCAGGGACAGAAGAAGAAGAAGAAAGCGAAGATTACCATCTTGCTTGGGGGTTTAGTTTCTAGCCAATCTTTTGGCGCCATTGATTCTCTTGTAGATGTTGCCGCTTCTCTGCCTACTGAGTCGGTTTTACCACCAGTAGAGGCCCCACAAGGCTTTAATATTTACGAACCTAGAGAATATCTTCCAGACCCGTATCACGCGGAGATGTTAAATTCTGGATTAGATAACGAGCAGGCAATACTACTTGATTACTTTTATTTGAGTGCTTTCGCACTTGGGGGGAATTCTGCCGATGACTTTGCCTGCAATCACTGGATGATAGAGAGTGGTTGCACTGACCATCTCAGTCCTTATCTCGATGACTTCGTTCATCTTGACGATACTGTGCAGTTGTTGCGAATGGTCAGAAGGTTCCTCTTCATGGACCTGGCAAGATCATTGTGCGCCAGCAAAGCCTACCTTCGATCGTCTTAGAAGGTGTCTGGTATGCTCCGAAGGCGACTCACCGTCTCCTTTCGGTACCGACGCTAACAGCTCAAGGCTTTAAGTGCCAAATCAAAGGCACTCAGACTTCCATTTGGAACACTAAGGGAAAATTGGTGATACAGGCGTCTGCTTTATCTCCAAGGAACAACCTACACTGGTTTCAGTCTTCTACGATTACTCCAGTAATGCGCGTTCTCTCTTCCCTTACCTCTGAGGACGACTTCTCTTTGTGGCATCAACATTTTGGCCACCTCTCGAAGAATGCATTGCGACAGGCTCCTATGCATGTGAATGGTATGCCTACTCCGGGCACGATTCATTCTTACTTTTATTGATGATTACTCTGGCTTTGGACTCGTTTCCTTTGTCCGCCAGAAGGATGCTGTTCCGCAGCATTTTCAAAATATGGCCTCTTGGGTGGAGACCTACACTGGTCATTCGCTCACCTTTGTTCGTTCGGACCGTGGGGGGGAATTCATTGGTCAACAAATGCAACGGTTCTTTACGAATCGAGGTATCACACATCAGACCAGTGTTCCACATACACCCCAGCAGAATGGTCGAGCAGAGAGATTCAATCGCACTATGCTTGAGAAAGCAGAGGCGATGCGCCATCATGCATGTATGCCACCCTCATTCTGGCAAGACACAGCTGAGACTGCAGTCCATGTATATAATCATCAACCTGTAAGACGTCATGGCTGGAAGACTCCTGTGGAATTGTTCCATGGGAAGAAACCCGATGTTTCCTACTTCAGGATCTTCGGTTGCCTTGCATACGTTCATATACCCCAAGAGACTAGAGAGAACAAGCTCTCAGCGAAAGCTGAAGAAATAACCTTTATTGGTTATGCTCCTAACACCAAAGGCTATCATTTCTGGTCGGGTAAAAGACATCGTGTCTTCATCTCGACTAACGCTATCTTTGATGAGACAGTCTTCCCTCATTGTTCCAAAGAACAAGGTCACAGACCGACCTCTATTCCTGTAGAAGATGAAATCTTAGACCAGCAAGACGATCCTCCACACCAGGAACGACTACGACCAGATCCGGATCCTCGTCGCGTCAATATATATATCCCTGGACCATTGGATGATCATCGACATCATCAAGCCCCACAGCCACCACAGGATTTCTTTGATGAAATACCTGACGATGATGAACCTTGGGAACCTCCGGCTTTCCCAGAGAGACCTCTTTCCCTGGTTCCATCGAATCATGATTCATTATCACCGACCATACCTGGTCGTAAACGTCCTAAACCCGAGTCTGGACATAGATACCCTATAGAGGATCTACATCAGCACAAATGGTACATGTTGCCACCTCTTGACGAAGAAGAAGGGGATGAAAGTCCTCCACCTTCCAAGTTATGGTTAGCACCTCATCAGCAACGAAATGAAACTCTACCAGAGTTCAGAACGAGACCACACCAGCATCATCCTACCAAAGATAACCGTTTTGCTACTCGTATACCTCCTACTCCCATTGAAGTTCGACAATCTAATCGAGTTCCAGTTCCAAGGATCATTCCTGAGAACACATATGGACATTGACCGCCGATTGAAATTGAGCGAGACCTTATGGATCGTCCTCGAACTCCAATCCAGGAGGAGTATATTCATCCTGCTGAACCTATGGACGTTTTACCCACTAATCACGTGGATGACCTGAATTAGATGTATGAGTCTTATGCTCGTCGCATCAATAATCTTCTATCAGCTGCAATTGCACCTGACTCTGTTCCAAAGCAATACCGAGATGTTCTTAAGCTATCCTCGGACGAACAGAAGACTTGGAGATTGGCTATGGATGAAGAGATGAAATCTCTTCATGACAGAAATGTCTGGGAGCTTGTGGATCTTCCAAAAGGACGTCGCCCCATCAAGGGAAGATGGGTATTTGCTATGAAATCCGATGGACGAAAGAAAGCACGCTTCGTCGCTAAAGGATTCACACAAGTCTTCGGAATAGACTAAGAAAACACCTTCGCTCCAGTTGCCCGGTTTGAATCCGTTCACAACCTCGCTGCAATGGCAGCTCTTAATGGCTGGGAGCTACACTCTCTCGATGTCAAAACAGCCTTCCTCTTCGGTGAACTCAAGGAGGAGATTTACTTGGAGCAACCAGAAGGATTTGTAGTGAAAGGTCAGGAGACAAAAGTCTGTCAACTGAGAAAGTCCATCTATGGACTGAAGCAAGCTGCGCTTCAATGGAACAAGCAGCTACACAAGTCTTTACTGGAAATGGGTTTCACCCGTTCGCTTTCAGATCCAGGGACTTATGTCAAGATTATCGGTCAGGATATCATTATCCTTATTGTTTATGTTGATGATGCACTTTTTACTGGTAGTAAAGAATCGCTTGTGAATGCTCATGTCAAGACATTCATGAAGAGATGGGAATCTCGCTACTTAGGCAAAGCCAAAGAGTACTTGGGTATTCGATTCACTCGAGACCTTTCAAAGGGAACTTTGATCCTAGACCAAACCCGCTATGCGGAGAAAGTTATCCAACGCTTTGGTCAGGAGAATTGTAAACCCGTCTCGACGCCTTTACCCACCGGCTATACGCCGAGACCTAACTCAAATCAAGCCACTGCTTCTCTTCGATCGTTGTATCAATCAGTCATTGGATCATTGCTCTACATCATGCTTGGTACACGTTCAGACATCGCTTATGCGGTGATCAAGATGTCCCAATTTGCAGCCAATCCCTCCGAGGAACATTTGCAAAGAGCCCTTCAATATATCGTAAGATATCTTTCTACAATGAAAGACCTTTGCATTCTGTACTCGAGACATGGACCTACTTCTGGTCTAATCACTTATAGCGATACTGATTGGGGAGGAGATCCGGAAACATCCAGATCTACGACAGGCTATGTCGTTTACCTCGCAAATGGACCCATATCATGGATCAGCAGACGACAGAAGAGAGTCAGGCTTTCTTCCACTGAAGCAGAATATTGTGGCATGACGGATACTGCAAAACAGTTACAATGGCTTCGGAATTATTTCTCCGAACTCAATTGTCCGCTCAAAGCCATACCCATGTGTGTCGACAACCATGGAGCTATATTCCTTGCTTCAAACCCAGCTCAGGAAGGTCACATTAAACATGTTCGTTTGCACGAACACTTTATTCGTGAAGCTATAGAATTTGGCGACGTGGAATTATTCTATGTTCCTACGAATGTACAATTCGCAGATATCTTTACAAAGAATCTGTCGAAAATACCATTCAAAGCTGGTAGGAAAGCGTTAGGTCTCATTCCTTTCCCTTCTTCGAATCTCTCTACGTGACGTTTACACTTTAGCGAGGAGGAGTGTTGAGAATCATGGATTCACTTTCTTTCCATACCATGATTCTGACGTGTTACATGTTGTGACACGTCGTGACTCAATTGTGACTCACTGTTGTGACTCACAGATATGACTCACTTATCTCTTATCTTTCTTATCTTTACTTACGCTATTCGTGTTACTCATCACATAGATAAGGCTTTAACGCCATTGGATGATAGCAGTATCTTACTGCAGATGACTCATTACTTCATCATCCTTCTATGACGTTCTATAGAGTTCTATCTCTATTTCCCTTTTATAGGAGACATACATACATAGATACAAACATCTCTGTATTGTATATAAACCTGGAGCATTCGCTCTAGGACAATAACGAGTCTTCGACTTATTCTTCCATTTTATTCTCACATATAAGCTCTTGCTCGAGGCACTACCCTCTTGCAATAGCTTTATCCTTGTTCGTTCCCTCAGGACTATTTAACAGTGAGTATCTCCCACTGTTCTCTTTGTTCCCTAGGTTACTGTGCTCCACAATCGAGTCTTGCTATCTCGATAAGCTGTACAAAGGTGACATCACTTATACACGCGTAACAGTTCCTGTGAGTTAAAATGCCAGTGGTAGATGTGAGAAGATATTGCTGACATTTGTTTATGTAGGGACTCTGGCAGGTGTCCATGGATTATGTTCGTGTCAATGGTGATAAATTTTACGAAAATGTACCTGTCACGATCAACAGTGGTTCAACCTTTATCTTCGGGGATTGGGAGGGGGTTGCAGAGTTGTACAGACACCTTGGCGGTGAACTCATGGAACATACTACAGGCTATGGTTACTATGCTTGTGAGTTCCGATTATGTTCACTACCTTGTTTTATCAACAGCCTGTAGTGCCGTGCGACTCTTTCCCAACACTAGGCCTCACCTTCGGTGGCAGGACGTTTCAAATCCCTCCCGAAGACTCATCATTGACACTGGTTCAGCGTAGGTACTTTATTTTGGTTCATACAACTCTTTTTGTTCAAGTCAATGCAGCAATTTGTGGGTGCTGGGTGTTGGATGTAGTGGGATTTCTCGAACTCGCGACTTCTGGAATCCCAGGTCATCCAAATCTGCTAAAAGGAACCGGTCGGGGAAGTCAACGTTTCAGCTCAAATATGGGGGTGGATCCATTATCCAAGGTAATCTATATACTGATATTGTAACCATTGGTGGATACACTGTATGTTTTGCAACGCTCATGAGCTTGACCATTGAATCCTGATGCCAAGCTAGGCAAACCCTCAGACCTTAGGTTCTGCAACATCGTTCACTGCTGCTCAGCCATCGGATATGGAGTTCCCTGCAGACGGTTTGATTGGATTGGCCTACCCATCCGCCTCGGGATTTGGTGCTTCTCCGCTTTTTCAATCGCTTGCCAAACAACGAAGGTTAAGCAATCCAACCTTCTCAATGAAACTCTCTTCTTCTGGGGCCGAGATGTACGTTGGTGGAGCAAACAGTATGCTGTACAAAGGTGTCATCACTTATACACCCGTAACAGTTCCTGTGAGTAAAAATGGTAGATGTGAGAGGATGTTGCTGACATTGGCATTCATGTAGGGACACTGGCAGGTGTCAATGGACGATTTTCGTGTTAACGGTGATAAAATTTTCGAAAATGTACCTGTTATGATTGACAGTGGTGCAAGCTACATCTTCGGAGATTGGGATCAGGTTGTAGAATTGTACGGACACCTTGGTGGTACCTTCATGCCACGTGGAGGCTTTGATTACTATTCATGTAAGTTCCGATTACGTTCGGTATGTACCTTCTTTTTATCGACAAGCCTGTAGTACCGTGCGACTCTTTCCCAACACTTGGCTTCACCTTCTGTGGCAGGACGTTTGAAATCCTTCCCGAAACTTTCAGACTCAAACCAACTTATCAAGGTTCTACCTATTGTTTCGGCGCCATCATCGCCCAGAGTCGGAGCATACCTATGCGTGAGTCCCATTGCTTATCGCTTCCTGCACTCCATTTTGCGGGGCTAGATGGACTCGTTCTGATTATATGGCCTAGCATCTTGGGTCATTGGGCTCACTTTCATGCAGGGCGTATACACCGTGTTCGATTACGATAATTTCCAGGTCGGGTTTGCGGACCTGGCTTGAATCATCGCGAATGTTCCCGTACCCCGGTACAATGTATATCTATGAGTTTGAGAGTCTATTTGACAGGGATTTCATGGTAAAATCATAGAAGGGGTTGAAGCTGCGCTGAAGAGTCAAACTTTTTTTTGTTTGAAGTTCATACTTCAAGTAATAAGCAAAGTCGTCAAGTTCGCGTCTAGAGAATGACAGGTTTGTTCGTCGTCGACATCTTGTCACTGTCCGTTGAAAGTCGTTTTGTGCTTATCTCCACATATTTTCATCACTGCTTAGGACGGGCCGCATCTGTGGGATATCAAGATAATTCATGCAAATTCTGGACGGACGTTCACCAGCCAGTCTCTTCGCGTACCGCTGCCTTGAAGGCCAACTTGCCAGGGTTAAGAACCACGCGTTGTACTTTGGCTCGGTGTCGTGTCAGCGTCTTATTGTAGTCCATCGGTAATTGGGCATCAACGCATTCTTATCCTTTTATATAATGCTGGGGATCCAAACATCTCATTTACAGTTACAAGATATACACGACGGACAAGGTGTTGTACAAGTTATATTTTCATGTTTCAGTCCACACCAATATTCACGCTACTGTGGGTGTGTGCTCCGTACCCCTGCTGGCCGCCCACGTCTCAGGTCCCTGATGTCACATCAGGACGCGCACGACATCGTACTTTCTCAGCGATGTACTCACCTTCCTATTCTTGATTTTCAGGTACCTGACGCGCCTCATGAACCACTCGCCCGCAGTCTGGCCCGGATTAAAGTCATGATCGGGGTGCTTTCGTACAGCGTCCGCGATCAAAGGACTGTCTTCTACGAACGCGCGGAGCACCCTCGAGTTGCCCGGACGGGTGAAGAACACGACAGAGAAACGTTCGTGCTCGCATTGATCACCGGGTGCCGGCACCACGCGATGCATGTTGGACTGGAGGATACCTCCACTGAAGATGGCGAGGGTGTCGCCGATGTTGCAGATCGCGTGGCCGGGAAGAGGCTGTATGCATTTATCGTCGTATGTGAGTATCTCCCAGTAAAAACCGGTGCTTCCAACAAAGCATACCTTGACATAAAACCACTCTGATTGGCCAGGAGGTATGACCTGCAACCCGCCGAGCCTGTTGTGCAAAAAGGACTGACGAGATTTCGACGAAAGGACAATGATCAAAAGCAATCTGGGCTCACCAAGGAACCAAAGTCAGTGTGTTCGCCCACCATTTTCTTGTTCTGCGACCCGATCGCCTGTTCGGGCATCGGTGGCATCCTGAGCACGTTAGCTGCACTGAAGCTGTGCTCCTCATCCGAGTGCAGTCGGTCGAGCGTGCCCTCGGGCAAACCCAGCCTGTCGTTGAAGATACGCATGATGGTGTTATTGACTTCCAGCGACTTGCGGACGAACGGGCGCAAGATAGTCGGCATCGCAGTCGTCAATGGGGCTGGGTACGTCACGTGCACGACCTTCGGAAATGCGAGCACATCGTCCTTGGAGACACTGTAGAACTCTGCAGCGTCCGGATTACTAACTCCCTGCGTCAGGAAAAGAACACCGATGCGAGAATGCGGACACGATAGGACCCACCCGGTAGCGTCCACTGCGTTCGTGCCAGCTTTCCTATATCTGAGACGAGTGGGTCGGTCACCTGTCAGCGCTTAACGTGAATGGATGACGATATACAAACCCAAACCACGGTCCGTTGTCTTTTGACTCAAACTTCATCTTCTCTTCGATGGGGAGTGCCATGAATTCGGCGTTGACGTCGAACAAGCCGTCGACTTCCTTATCGGCGCCATGGTTCTTGAGGCTAAGAAAATGATGATCAAGACTCATCGTCATGCGCCCGTCTCAGGTATTTTTCACTACTTACTACCAGAACCCGATGGATTTCGCAGCCTCCCAGAGACGGTCAATCTCAGAGGCGTCGCCGGCTTTGAGAAGGTCAAAGTCGATGACCAACAGTGGGTGGGTACGGACGTTGTTCGGGAAAGGAGGTAAAGTCGTTCCAGGCATCGTTTCAAGTTCAAAATAACTTTTTCAATGATGGATTTTAGCGTCGAAGACGACAGATTCAACGTCTTTTTTATGCATATGGCTCACCTGAGGCACTGCTACTGAGGTGGGGACCCGAAGATAGTGAGCGTGCGAAGGGCCACAAAAGGCTCGGCAGCTCGATCGAGCGTGGACCGTTGCGCCTTCGATATTTCTCGCTTATGTACTTAATGTAACCTATAATCGTTGTGCAATGGCAAGGAACAATAAGTACTGATAAGCGGTCGCTGTGGAATCGGATATGTACCATAATGTCAATGCCAGACATTTCTGTTACCAGATCCTCATCGGACGACCCCCAGTACGCCCCACATCACCTTTTGTCCTGCCCACGCCGTCGCAAGCCAGCCCGTCAGGGGTATATCTCCCAGGTATCCTTGCTGCACGCGAACGGCCGTCGTTGGCGAGCGCCTCGCCGAGTACCCCGGCGCGTGCATCTATAATCATTGACATGATCGAAGGCGTGAGTTCGGGGTGTCCTTGGAACGTGAGTACATGGATGGATATCAGCGGGATTCCCGTTGGTGTTCTCTGGCGTAGGTGCCGATGCGGGGTCGAATATGGCCATGATTTGGTTGGGGGTGACGTCGGTCGAGCCAAGGAAAGAAAAGCATCGCACCAACTGATCTGTGCCAAAGATGGCTTTGCCGAGCGGGGTGAGCTGGATGGTCGTCACGGCGACCTCAAATCAGCCATTGTTTAGCACGCAGGAGCCACCGAGTGCTCTAGCGATGACCTAGTGGCCAAAGCAGACGCCTGCCAGACGTAGGCCGACGAGGTTGTTGACCCATTCGCCGTCCTTGTTGGCGCTTCCGGCTGCGTCACCGGGGGTGAGATCGGGTCCGAAAAAGGGACGTGGGGTACGAGCTTCGGTGATGAAGAGGCCGTCGTAGTGGACACTATCTGGTGGGTAATTCCCGTCCTTGAAGACGTCGTACGCATCGAGTGTGAACGTGCGAGTGACGAGGACAAGAGCCGCGCGAATATCTGCTCGTAGTCACCCAAAGACCGGTGGAGTAAAGATGAGCTTGACCGCAACTCCACGTGCATCAGTAATTTGTGCGCGGCCTTATCCGGAAATTTTCGGCAATTTCTTGGCAATTTCTCCCATTGAGTCGCAAGGTTGCACAAGCTAATTAAGGCCACTCGTTCTCTTGAATCACACTTGTACAAGAGTTTTGTTGCCCTTTTCTCACTTGGGGCAGAGTGCCTCAATCAGTGACGAACTCCTAGTGTCAATCTACTGTGACGCTAGTCTAGCGTACTCGGCAAGGCGTTCACACGGAGCAAAGCAACGAAAGACGGGGTTAATGTGTCTGAAGATTCACTGGGGGATACAACGCGATACGGTCGTCTTTTATACTACAGTAGCACCTGCTTTCGCCTCAACTGCGCTCTAGTGAACTATCCATGCGAGCCTTTGTCTGATCCCAACAAACTGTCACAAGTCTGTCTGGCCAAACGGTCGCTAGCCCTTTTGATGACTAAGTATCTCATCTCGTTACATCTACCCACGGTCCAACGCCACTGCTGAGCGGATAGTAGTTCCCCCCCAACTGTCCCGTAAAGGGTCCAGGGATACAGCCTGTCCCCTGGTAAATTGACTTATGGGTTCATGTGTGGATCAGTCTTCAATCAAGTTCCATTTTGCGCCACGAAGTTCTTCCCCGCTCAGATGACACAATGTTGATTTATTCACCGTGACACTGATGCATCAGTTTGATACGATTTGTTCCTACTGTCCATGATGCCCGTGGATATTGTAACTGTTGGCTTCTCTTTATTAAAGGTATGTGGATGTATGTTTCACCGCCAGCCCTTTCCACTCCTCTACATCAATGCGATTCATCACGATAACAATATTTGCAGTCACTGGCAGCCTGGTTGCTCTGGCCATTGCAAATCCTGTACCAAACTGGAAGGCAGGCGGTGGCATGGCCATACCACTCGCCAGGAACGAGTCTCCCTTTCTGAATTCCAACAGAACAATAGATCTCGATGCAGTCACATCTCACGGTATATCAGTCAGGGAGTACGTGGAATGAGCCATTATATCTGCTCTGTTCAACCTTTTTAGGAAGATCCTGAGTGGGCTAGACAATTACGAGAGGAATACGGGGAAGATGCATCCTTTGGCTGTGAAACGGAGCGAGTCAGAACTCGGAACGCGTGGCGCCGTACCGCTGGCAACTATGATCGATCTTTGGATGGGCGAGATTTCGATTGGCACTCCTCCCCAGACCTTGAAGGGTAAGATCTCCTTGTATTATTCTGATTTACGATTTACTTCACACGGTCAGTCATCATCGACACTGGTTCAGCGTAGGTACTTTCTTTGGTTCACACAACTGTTTTTGTTCAAGTCACCGCAGCGATACGTGGGTGCTGGGTGCTGGATGTAGTGGGGTTTCTCGAGATCGCGACTTCTGGAATCCCAGGTCATCCAAATCTGCTAAAAAGAACCGGTCGGGGAAGTCAACGTTTCAGCTCAAATATGGGGATGGATCCATTATCCAAGGTAATCTATATACTGATATTGTAACCATTGGTGGATTCACTGTATGTTTTGCATCGCTTATGAGCCTGACCATTGAATTCTGACGCCAAGCTAGGCAAACCCTCAGACCTTTGGTTCTGCAACATCATTCACTGCTGCTGAAGTATCGAACAATGTGGAGTTCCCTGAAGACGGTCTACTTGGATTGGCCTACCCATCCATCTCGAAATTTGGTGCTTATCCGCTGTTTCAATCACTTGCCAGTGTCGGACAAGCGAGGTTAATCAATCCGACCTTTTCATTAAAACTCTCTCCTTCTGGGGCTGAGCTGTACGTCGGTGGAGCAAACAGTCAGCTGTACAATGGTCACATCACTTATACACGCGTAACAGTTCCAGTGAGTTAAAATGGTAGATGTGAGAGGATGTTGATGACATTGGCATTTATGTAGGGACACTGGCAGGTGTACATGGACGATGTTCGTGTTAATGGCAATAAATTTTTCGACAATATACCTGCTGTAATTGACAGTGCTGCAAACTTTGTCTTCGGAGATTGGGACCAGGTTGAAGAATTGTATCGACACCTTGGCGGTATATTCAAGGATAATGGAGGCTTTGGTTACTATTCATGTGAGTTCCAACTATGTTCGGTACCTTGTTTTTATCGACAGCCTGTAGTACCGTGCGACTCTTTCCCAACACTGGGCCTCACCTTCGGTGGCAGGACGTTTGAAATCCCTCCCGAAGCTTTGAGACTCGAACCAACTTTCGAAGGTTCTCCCTATTGTTTCAGCGCCGTCATCGCCCAGACTCGTAGGATAACTTTGCGTGAGATCCATGACTTTTCGCTTCCTGAACTCCCTCGTCCTGACTATATGGCCTAGCATATTGGGTCATCGGGATCCCTTTCCTGCAGGGCGTATACAGCGTGTTTGATTACAATACTTTCCAGGTCGGGTTTGCGGACCTCGCTTGAATCATCGCGAATATTCCCGGCCCCTGGTACAATGTACATTTATGAGTTTGATCTATTTAACAGGGAGTTCATGGTAAAACAATCGGATGGGTTTGCCGCCGTCCCTCCAGGGCCGTTACATAAACACCGATTGTAATAGTTGGCGGGAGTAGAGCTGCAGAACATAGAGCGCGACTAATAACCATTGGTGATGCGTTGTCTTTACCATGAAGCATCCATGATCGACTATTTTTTTACGAGCTGCGACTCGAACTTCGAAACTGGTCTGGTTCGCAGGCCGAAGCGAGTTCTCAGTCTCGAGTTGCACCCAATGCGGCCGTTCCTCCCTACAATGTACGCTGGACCTGTCGCCATAACGGATGTGACTATACCCGCGCATTGCAGCTTGTCATCCATGTGCAACAGCCGTTCCATGCTCTTTGGTTGGAATAACAACCCCGTGGGGATTACAAGCGTGTCGCTGCTGAATACGAGACCGTCGTGCCAGGGTTTGAACGCCGCATGATTCAGCTCTGCCAAGGAAATCCGCGTCGGGATCGTAGAGATATCGTGATCGCAGCAGCGCGGGGGACATGTAGGAGTCTGTGGCTTACAATACATTAGCCTGACTGACGTGGTTCCTGTATGGTATGCCTTTCATCGTAGTTTTTGCTGTCATCGCACTGCTCTTTTTAACGCTGCACTCCTTATGTACATATCCATATCTGCGTGGTGCTGCGTACTACGTGGTGGTCAGCATTGCCGGCCCGGGTGGTCGTTGTGGATGTACCACTGCAACGTCCGGGAACCCCTGGACCCACACGCCGTTCCGTCTAGACCTCAGTACCTCGAAGATCTCGATTTCGCCAATAAAGGATAAGCTGGACCGCAGGAAGGGATGCAACTCGACCGCGACGAACTACAAGTGTCAATCAACTGGGCCACGCCACAATCTACCCACGCCACCGCCAAACGGATGATCCCAGTGTGACCGGGACCGGTTGAACACAAGTTTCCCCCTCAAACCTGTCCCCTAGAGGGTCCAGGAACTTATGGGTCCATGTGTGAATCAGCCTTCACTGAAGTTCCAATTTGCGCCATGAAGTTCTTCCCCGCTCAGATGACACAATATTGTTGATTCATTCAACATCATCAGTCTGACTTATCCATGATGCGATTCGTTCCTATCTCTGATGCCCGTGGATATTGTGACTGTTGGCTTCTCATTATTAAAGGTATGTGGGTGTACGTTTTACCGCCAGCCCTTTCCACTCCTCTACAATGCGCTTATTTACGATATCCATATTTGCAGTCACCGGCAGCCTGGTTGCTCTGGCCATCGCAAATCCTGTATCAAGCCGGAAGGCGGATGGTGGCATGGCCATATCACTCACCAGGAACGACTCTCCCTTTCTGAATTCTAACCAAACCGTTGATCTCGACGCAATCACATCCCATGGTATATCAGTCAGGGAGTACGTCAAATGAACCGTTATATCTGCTCTGCTCAGCCTTTTTTTATATAGGAAGATCCTTAGTGGCCTGGAGAATTACGAGAGGAACACGGGGACGATGCATCCTTTCGCTGTAAAACGCAGCGAGTCCGAAGAACTCGGAACGCGTGGCGCTGGCGTCCCGCTGACACCTTCTGCGCATTTTCATTGGATGGCCGAGATTTCGATTGGCACTCCTCCCCAGACCTTGAAGGGTAAGATCTCCTGGTATCATTCTGATTCACACTGATCTACGTCACACGGTCACAGTTCTCGTTGACACTGGTTCAGCGTAGGTACTTTCTTTTGGTTCATATAACTGTTTTTGTTCAAGTCAACGCAGCGATACGTGGGTGCTGGGTGCTGGATGTAGTGGGGTTTCTCGAGATCGCAAGTTCTGGAATCCCAAGTCATCCAAATCTGCTAAAAAGTATGGAAAGTCGTCTTTGGAGTCAACCTTTCAGCTCCCATATTCAGATGGATCCGTTGTCGAAGGTCATCTATATACTGATATTGTAACCATTGGTGGATTCACTGTATGTTCAAGTTTTGCATCGCTTATGAGCCCAATGGAATTCTGACACCAAACTAGGCAAACCATCAGACCTTTGGTTCTGCAACATCGTTCACTGCTTCTCAGTTATCACACAATATCAAATACCCTGCAGACGGTTTACTTGGATTGGCATACCCATCCATCTCAAGATTTCGTGCTTGGCCGCTGTTTCAATCGCTTGTCATAGAAAAACGGCTGATCAATCCGACCTTCTCATTGAAACTATCTCCTTCTGGGGGCGAGATGTACGTCGGTGGAGCAAACAGTATGCTGTACAAAGGTGTCATCACTTATACACCCGTAACAGTTCCAGTGAGTTAAAATGGTAGATGTGAGAGGATGTTGATGACATTGGTATTTATGTAGGGACACTGGCAGGTGTCCATGGACGATGTTCGTGTTAATGGTGATAAAGTCTTCCGAAAGGTACCTGCTCAGATTGACAGTGGTTCAAACTTCATCTTCGGAGACTGGGACCGTGTTTCAGAATTGCACGGACACCTTGGCGGTACAATCATGGATCATAAAGGCTTTGGTTACTATTCATGTGAGTTCCAATTATGTTTGGTACCTTGTTTTTATCGACAGCCTGTAGTGCCGTGCGACTCTTTCCCAACACTGGGCCTCACCTTCGGTGGCAAGACGTTTGAAATCCCTCCCGAAGTTTTAAGCGCCGGACCAACTTTCGAAGGTTCTACCCATTGTTTCAGCGCTGTTGTCGCCCAGCCTAGTCGGAGCATACCTATGCGTGAGATCCATTACTTTTCGCTTCCTGCACTCCCGTTTGCGGGGCTAGATGGACTCGTTCTGACTATATGGCCTACTAGTACCTTGGGTCATTGGGCTCACTTTCCTGCAGGGCGTATACAGCGTGTTCGATTACGATGCTTTCCAGGTCGGGTTTGCGGACCTCGCTTGAATCATCGCGAATGTTCCCGAACCCTGGTACAATGTATACTTATGAGTTTGAGAGTCTAATTAACAGGGAGTTCTTGGTACGATCATTGGATGGGTTTACCGCCGTCCCTCCCGGGGCCGTTACATAAACCACCGATTGTAATAGTTGGCGCGAGTAGGTCTAAGAGAGCAACATGTCATAGAGCGCGACTAGGTTGCTGGTACGGCGGCGGCGATCGCAATGCGTAAGTGGCTCTGATCAAGTAGTAGGGCAACGGTTGGGCACTGTCCGGGCAGATTCTATCAAGGGTTCCCCTTTATCACCCATTTACCGCCCACAATTACCTTGTTTATTACCTTGTTTATCAAGGTCACTCCAGTTGAAATTAGGCCAGAAGGCTCGGCAGCTCGATCGAGCGTAGACCGTTGCGCCTTGGAATCCTCACCGATTTACAGATCGTTGAGCAATAGCAAGGGGCAATAAGTACTGACAAGCGATCGCTGTGGAATCAGATGCCATGATGTCAACGTCGGATATTTCTGTTACCAGATCCTCATCAGACGACCCCCAGCACGCCCCATATTGCCTTTCCTATCCTGCCAACGCCGTCACAAGCCAGCCCGTCAGGATGATGTCTCCCAGGTATCCCTGCCGCACGCGAACGACCGTCGTTGGCAAGCGCCTCGCCGAGTACCCCGGCGCGTGCGTCTATAATCATCGACATGATCGAGGGCGTGAATTCGGGGTGTCCTTGGAATGTGAGCACGTGAATAGACGTCAGCGGGACGTTTGGCGCGTCCGAGGCGAGGTCCTCTGGAGTAGGTAGTACCGATGCGGGGTCGAATATGGCCATGATTTGGTTGGGGGTGACGTCAGTCGAGCCGAGTATGTGTGCGTTGGGTGGTAACATGGGGACGTGGTCCCTGTGCATCTGTTGGATGTCCTGCGGGGTCGGATAAGCGAGGCAGATAGATCTAAGCAAGAGATCGTACGAGCTGATCTGTGCCAAAGATGGCTTTACCGAGCGGGGTGAGCTGGACGGTCGTCACGGCGACCTCAGATCGGCCATTGTTTGGCACGCAGGACCCGCCGAGTGCTCTAGCGATGACCTGGTGGCCGAAGCAGACGCCTACCAGATCATTTGGCACGAGATTGTATTGATATGAGTGGGAACGAGGCAGCGGGTGCGATTCATTTACCAAACACTTTCATGGACG
>JBBPQC010000651.1:0-16097 GCA_038092295.1 Leccinum arenicola
CCCGTTCTGGTTAGTGTGCCTGGTCATGAGTTATGTGGCTGTGTATATGGGGGAGCTGTACAGAGCTGTGCAGAGCTGGGGGAGCTGGGAAGAGCTGTGCAGAGCTGGGGAACTCTGTGAGTGGCTATGTCATCATGTGGCTGTGTATCTGGGAGAGCTGGAGAGAGCTGGAGTGGCTGTGGTAAACTGGAGGATTCTGTCACGAGCTGGGACGTCTGTATGGTGTGAAGGTCAAAAAGGCTGGTTTGCTGATGGACTTCACACCAGATTGGGTCATCGACACTGAGCGCTGCCATACAGCGCATCAAGCGCCTCATCAACACTCTTGGGCATAAAGATGGGTGAGGATGGGATTTGGACTGAATACTGCCTTCACGCCAGACTGGATCATTGACACTGAGCGCAGCCATACAGTGCATCAAGCGCCTCACCAATACTCTGGGGCGTAAAGTTCTAGGGCATAGATACATACTTAGAAGGGCAACAAAAATTGCCGCTTAGCTAATATCGGTATTACTTAACAAAAAAGAGAGTCAGGCTGGCGCCCATGGCGCCGGCCTTCTCACGGTCCAGGATCGCCCGGAGGGCCATTCTGCTTCTCCCCCTACCCCTCCTGGTTTATCGAGGATCTTACAGCGAAAATTGTCGTTGCCAGGTCTCGTGGCAAAAGCAGGGGCCATTCTACTCGTTCATTCAAAAAAGCAAGATGTTCACATCCTAGTCTGTATCACTGTAAAGTAGTAATTTGTATCACGAGTGTAGCACAACCGGTACAATATGATAGCAGAAACCTCAGAACTCAAAGACAGAACCATCGTCATTCTCGTCCTCACTCTCTGGTAAATCTTCATCTGTTCCGTCTTCATCAAATCCACTGATGTCTGGTAATTCATCACCATCAGACTCATTTTGTTCGGGTTCCTCGTCTACCGCCGCTCTAGTAGTCACATCATTATCGGCTTCATCGTCGGAAGGATCCTCCATATCCGCATCAGCGTCATGCATGTGAACCTCCCGTTCGACCATCATTGGAATAGGGTATTGAGCATGGTGGCCGACTCCAAAGCCCGTGTATCGAGCAAACATGTCACGATCAGCAAAACTGGGGGTAATGTCAGATGATGTTTCCACCTGTATCTCATGAAAGTCTTACATATTGACGTAGTATGCTGTCCAATCATCAGTATCATCGTTTGCCCGAGCAGCTGATGGTCCATGACGGAGTAAGGAGTCAGTGCGACCATCAGCAAAGGCTGGGATCAGGTGACAAGCGCGGAGGGCAAGCGATGGGTCGAGGAATCCAAATGCGACATCAGAGTCCAAGTCTGATGAAACAAACCCGATCTTGGGAAGACGCGCCGACTGGAATCCCCAACGGTAACCAGGCACAACTCCAAACCAACGGACCCAGAGTACCTCCATCTTTTGCTCAGAGCCCATATAGTTGACTGTAAAGATAAATGATCCCAGAACTTGCGCATACCAGAATGGGTGAGAGTTTGGACCATTATCTTCCCGTGAGAGTAGCATTACCGCCGAGCCTTGCCCGGGACGCAGTGTGTCTTGGTCACGATGCATATCGTATGTTGTGTAATTGATTTGGAAACGTCTTGGCCGGAGTACTCGATTGAGATTATTAACAAACTGGAGGGAGGCTTGCTCATCGCTAGAAAATATGCGCTCATCGCTATCATATTCGAGGTTCATCAGTCGAGCTAGAAGATGACTCTTGAGTTTGGGGATGAAGTTCTAGAATCCCCAATACTGGTGTGAGTGTGCTTGCGTAGATGGTACTGAGATGAAGCTAACCTCGAGAGCTGGATCATTTGGTGATTTTTGAAGAAAATCGGCAAGGTTGAAGGCGTTAGCTGGCGCATCTGATAACCAATGATGAAGCTCGGGTGGGACAGGGTTCGGAAGTGTATGATTTAGCGACTCCTCGTTGGTATCTGATAGGACGTCACGGTATGCATTGCATTGGCGGCGAACTCGGGTATGTCGTCTTTCTTGCTTAGTAATCTGCCCTGCCGGGGAGTCCCGCTTGTTCGTACATTGATAGAACTTCTTGATGAGGCGATGGGCAAGCTCTCCCTGAGGTTGTGGTCAATTTTAAAACAGTGGCAAATTCAAGTTTTTTTATGTGACTTACAGTCTGGGTTGTATAAGAATCTGTCGTCCCGAAGAAGCAGATTGTGGAGGCGTAGTCACCCAGTGCATGAACCTTATACGTGGCAAGGTTAAATGACTTGAGGCGAGCACCAGAATTTGAGGTGCCGGACGAGGTGGGATTGGAGGTACCCAAATTCTTGTTTTTGCGCCGCCAGCGTGCTGCTGTCTCAGAGGGTAACTCCGTAGTGTTGAAGGCCTCGCACGTGGAGGTTTGGAATTTTCGCAGTTGGCAGCCAAGTAGTCTTGTAACTTCGTCAAGACAACGAAGGGAGTCATCGGTATGGAGCCGTAATTTGGCAAGGGCATGCCACTGAGCAAGGCGGAAGAGGAGCGTACATATGACACTGTTATGTTCGGATGGGAACAATGACTCAAATGCCGGTATGGCGCACTACATCGTGGTTCACTATGCCAAACTCATCTCTAAAAATATTCGGCATACCTGAAGAACATCCTCGAAATGTCGAGCAGTGCAATACTGTGCTTCTGAGACATTTGGAGGGAATCGTTGAATCGCATTCTTCCCGAAAGGTGGTGTTTGACGAAACCTTAGAAAAGAACTCAGTCAGCAGATTGAAAATAAATAAATAAATAAAATCACCTATCATTGAGGGTCAAGATCAAACCAGGATCGATATAATAAAGTATCCGCAGTAAGTGCCTGAAAACCGACTTGAAAACTCCAAGTTCGAACTCGTGGAGGAGATCAACAACGAGCAAGCGGTAAACGTCACAGCCCAGAGAACCAAGGGTATCAGCAATTGCGTTCTGTAGATACATTATCAGATTAAGTAAGTATGGGTAACCAAATTCTTACAAACGTAGGGACCAAGGACATCGCTTTAAGGTGCACCTCCGGCACTGTTCCCTTAATTGGTGAGCCAAACTCATAGATGGCAGTGCGTGCAGTTGAGACCCTGTCCCACATATACTTGCGCATACGAGACATCCTCTTGGAGAGGTCAGATATCAGCCCAAGGTGGTGAAGATCTGTCTTGGGAACAAGACAGCGAGGACAAGGACAGTTTCCCTTATCCCTGATCGTGGCTAGCAGTACCCTAGAACAACCCGTTAAGACTGATACAACTTAGGTCAAACTGAATGACGACATACTTTTCGGGATAATCTGCAGAGTATGTGAATATGCGCGGAAACACCCGTCGATGCTTACCATCATGGCACTTTACCACAATGCCATGTCGATAAGCTTTAACAAATTCTTCGTCCAACAAAATCTTCCAGACTGAGTGAAAGAGTTCACGCTTGCAGTGCGTCAGAATATCGTTAAAGTTTCTTTTTTTTGTGATGCTGGACACGAATTTAACTATCTGTTCCGGGAGCTAATTGTACAGTGAGCGGGGCCCAGGGCTGAAATGGAACATATGAATCTGACTTACAGTCGGAATGAATGCAACGGGGTGACATGCCCCTGAATTGGGAGATGCTCGGGCATATTTTGATTGATTTCCAAAGAAAAGATATACCGGCCAAGCAGATGCGTTCCCGAATTGAGCGAGGTGTGTAGCGTCTGACCAAAACATGAGTCCCGCAATTACGCACTCTAGGTCACAACAATCATCCTGGTGCTTCTTCTGGAGTTCATCGTGTGCGCGGATCCATGCGTCTGAGGTATACAGCTCGTCATAGAGACGCTGCTCACCAAGACCTGCAACAGGTGATTTCCAGATGTGCTGAAATGGTGTGAGGTGGAACGTCTTTGCAGTTGCTTCAGCGAAGGCAGCACGAATGACATTGGTGAGAGAGCGGTGAAATAGCCCTGAAATTGTGAAGCAATGACCATTTCCGTCGGGATTTCGCTCTCGCGTAGGCACCGAGATATCAACTGAGGATTCCTTCCAGCCATCTTGCAGTGGATTAGACTTGGAGGAACCGGTGGCATGACGCTCATCTGAAAGGTCTTCTGATTTGTCCAACTTCCTCATCTGAGCACGAGTACTGACTCCGGCGAAGTCTTGATGGTTAAGGTCATTTGACTGTAAAAGACCATGAATAAGGCAGTCGACCTCAGCTTCAGATTTCTGACTGGTTCCGCTCATCATCCAGGTCATGAGTCGCCAGATACCCATGTTTTTCCAGGGCGATGGAGGTGCTGGAGGGAGGGATGGGATGGAAGAAGTCGTGCTCGACAGATTATCAGGAAGGTGGCTGTGCGCGGTATTGGAAAGTTGGTCTAATGTCAAGAAACCATCGGGATCATAAGATGGTCGATGTCGGTAACGACGTGCAACCCCAAACAAATTGAATGGTGTTCGGAAGGAATCAAATACACGTAGGATGACGCGAGGCAGCCGTGAAGTAGAACTAGAGGGCATAGTAGAATCAGAGGACTGTGAAGGAAGAGATGGCTCTGGCCCGGGGAGCACATCCCTGAACCGTGCTGGCAGACGTCTCAACCGACTCGGAATGGAGCGGCCTTCGGAAATAAGTTTGGGCCCACAGTCATCGACATTTGGATCAGGTACAGACTCAGAGGCTGATTCCAGTGATGACAATGCCTGCTCATGGCCAGTAGTTCCGGATGGCATGACCCCGATTGCGTTGTAAGTAGTAGGCACCGAGTCTGAGTCTACCGCAGACTCCGCAGTGACTGTAGATGAATTTCCACCAAGGTCTGCGGTGAGATATGGAGGTTCGGATGCATTCAAGACAGCCTGAGCCTGAGTTGTCCCATCTGAATGTAAGGTTGGCTCGTTGACACCATCCTGCTTCTGAGTTTTTGAATGAGTAATCTTTCGCTAGTACGAGACTGATCACGACTGTACCAGCCTTATACTTCTGTAGTCGTACTTTCTTTGAACTCGCAGAAACAGATCCTATCTCTCTTAGTGATCGCTTGTGTCGTGATTTGGAGTGCAGTGAGGCGAACTCTTGTTGGTATGCAATGCAACAGGAGCGATGCCGGTGAAGGCCACGGCTTGTATCAAACGTTCGGTCACAAATGACCCCACATTTGAAGCGGCCGTCCATCACAGAGTGATTGAGACTCAATAAAGCAAACAATAGTAGTATTGCGAAGATTGTCGAGTGCAAAGTGAGCATGTGGAAGCGGAGGCTGAGAGGGATGGAGGCGTCACTGACATGGAAGGTTCCAGGATTCAGGAATCACTCGCCGGTCCAGGTTGCTCGCCAGTCCGGCATTCGGTGATCCATGGGTAAAATTCATGTGCTTGCCATCACGGACCAGATTCACGGTGGCGCCAGTGCCAGGACTCGGACGGGGATCTCAGTCGGTGATTAGCTAGCCCGATCATACTAGCTCATAAGGCAAGTCATTCTATTGTCCTGGTGATTCCGTTAGGGCTGCATCTACCAGTGGTATGGGGATAGCCGTAAGAACTAACGTAAATGGCGGTTTGTTGCCTCCATTCTTCTGGTACCATGTAGCTGGAACAGATCTGAACCTAAACTCTAAAATCCCATCAAATATTAGTTTGTATGAGTGGCGACGGTAGTAATATATTAGCTTATCCACCGTGACACAGAAGGTAACAGGAGGTCTATGAGATTCAAGTCTGTGAGCGAAAAGAGTCATGAGATCATGTTCCGACAGATCAAGTACCTGAGAATGTCTGTCAACAAGGCTGCGTAAACGCTACCTCCGCTGCTCATCCAACTTCCACTATGTCTTCTCACAGCTCTCGTTCATCCTCATTCAATGAAAGCGCAGCAGAGATCATCCTTGGACTCTTTCGAGAGGATATCAGGATCGAGGCTGGCTTGGGTGCTGAGTATGAAGATCAGGAAGATCCTGGAGTGCGTGAAATGATAATACGTACCCATGCGCAAAACCCAGACTCCTGGGTCAGTAAGAAACTTGGGACGGCATCTACAAGGCTGGTAAGTATGTTTAAGAATAGTACCTGACCCAAAAGTGTCAAGTTATTGCCGTTGAAAATGATCTGTATAGCACGATTCAGCAAAACGGAGCAAGAAACGGACACGATCACCCACAAGCTCAGAAATTATGGAGACGGTAAGGACAGAAATTGATGTAGAACCTTGGTTTGTGATGTTGGCAGCAGGATAGTAACACTGGCACCAATACTCGGGGAAAACGGTTGAAAGCTGGAAAGACCTGCGATAAAGTTGGCAATGCACGCACTGGAAAGACATTGGACACACAGGACATAGTAAGCCAAAGTTCAATGTCAGATTTTCTGATGGATTGTCTGATAGTGAATCCAGGAAGCGGATTCTGTACCAGGGAAGTAGTTGTGCAGGACGCGGCGGAGATGTGCGCTTGGGTATTTCCTACATTCTGCATACAAACTTGAGAGCATGTAGATATTGCAAATGAGTACTGTTGGGGTCTGTGCATACTAGTATTGACTCGGACGCGGTCCATCACCATCCATGTTGATCATGATGATAGAAGTGGCTCCAAGCCTCCAATGAGTATCACGGTGCGAGACTAGTATCTGTGACCTACACCTACATAGAGCCAGCGGTAAGCCTTACAGTCAGTATCACACGCGCAGCTTGCACACTGGCAGGACGGCGCTCTGTGGGCCAGAAGGACCTCAGGCCTCGGCTGGGGGCTTCAAAAAAATTGCTCCCCTCATTGTAGATCCCTGCTATCAAAAAAGAATTTGGCTCTGAGACCCGAAATATGGTATCAAAGGCTCAAAGTTGTCATGTGCCATGAGGTTTACGCACATTGATGTGTTCCTTTTGCCAGTGGCACAGATCACATGCTGGGCGCAACAGGTCATCCGACTGTGGCGACCGTGGCATGCTCTCGTTCTGCCAGGAGCACACAACAGTCGCCGCATGTCATCATCTATGAGTTGCCATCCGAGTCATTCGCTCCCATCTTCGTCCCATTTTCCTCCTCGCCATAACTCTGGATTCCACCTTGCCCCTCCCACACCAGCCTGAGTGCAGGAGCTGTGGCTGCTCAGCCTGGTCCTACAAAACCTGAGTGGAGCCAAAAGCTGCTCCAGGGCTGCCCTGCTGGGACCTGCATGGCACTAGTTCAAATGGGGTCAGTATACAAGACACCGGCAGATCTTGATGAGATTTGGGTAGTAAAGATCCGTCCGAGGCTAGAGTTGAAGATCAAACCTGGAACTTACTGATACATATACATTGCCATAATGCGCTGACCTTTTCCTCTGACAGACATGTACAGATCATACCTCATTGAACACGAGACCCACTCACAAATATCCGACATGGAGCCTCCCGGTCAACCAAGAGAATGGCTTGTTCAGTCTACCCCACCAGGCTGCTGCCATGATGATGATGAAACGAGAGAGTAAGTACTAACAGTGTCTGTCTAAATCACTTACCAACGTAGCCAGTGTAAATTCTTTCCACAACTTGGATGATCACATAGGCTTGAAAAGAAAGCGGTCAGGTGAGAATCTACCTATGGTATGTATTACCGGTATATTAAATGTAGACGCACTGACAAGAATTGGACTAGACACCCCACCGTGGAAAGTTTGGGGGATCACTGACCAATACTGGAGCAACATCTGTATCGATGCAAGCCATGCAGGCAAACTTGAACTCAGTGAAGAAGCGACGCCGTCTTCGATCTCCCTTCGACTCGGATGTATTTGGATCGTCGAAGTCCATTCCTAAGGGGTTCGGAAACAACTCGGAAGAGATTTTCAAGGAGTTAAGTCGAGCTGTGAGGGAGCAGACAAATGTTCTCACAGAAATTTTGGAGATGCTGCGAGAGAGGCACAACGGTCGTACATGATTAGCCTCGGCCCTCCATCATATTCCAATCACCTGTACAACTAAATGTGTATTCCTGGCGATTAATCGATTTTCCTTTACAAATAATTGAAAAAGTGTACCAGTACTAGTTTTATGTAGATATAAACACATTGAATTTTGAACGTTGAACGTTTCAAGCCTGAGCTTGCTCAGGCCATCTCTCACAATGTGGCAATGTCGCGATGTACTTATGTAAGTGTATCATTGTTCTTAGTGCCTTCAATGAATGACTCGGAATGAGGAAGCTCAGGCTAGGAGGTTTGTCAAGCAGTTGACCACCTTTTCAATGACACTGACGAGATGAAAAAAATGTGGCACGACACTGATCGAACTGGAGCGACACATTGTGAGTCGAGCCAGACAATGTCACGGTCCGTCGACGACTACCTCAGGCTTCCTCGGACCTCAAGGGGTATATCAGACTTCCCGCTATTCGGCGCATATATGGACGTTGCTAAGGGTTCACCGGGTGCGTTGACATGGCCTCCCGGATCTGGGTGCACCTTTTTTCAAATGCATACATAGAGTTCAGCCACACTTTAGGATCAGCAACTAGATCCCTCCTCATGGACAAGCTACTCGAGGGGGACAAGAAGACTCAGATGAGCAGGGTTAAGTGCAAGTAACTTGCTCCTATTTTGTGTGTACGATTTAGTTTTTAAGCGAGTGCGAATGTTTCGCACTCGCTTAATTTCCTTCAAGTCTTCAAAAGGAAGGTACGTCAAGGCCGTGATGTACCTGCCTTTTTAGGTCTAAATTGCACGTGATCATTGCAGTGCCACCATTCGTTTCACAGTTGGTTCTGATGCTTCGCAGACCTCCGTCCCCAGAACCGTCGGTGCCTCTTCATTTTGCATGGCCATCTTGACTACGTTCGGACCGTCCAGTTCTATCACGAGATGCCTTGGATTGTGAGTGCTCTATCGTTCTCAGCTCATGTCCTTCTCATCAACCTCGCGTCCCAGCTCTCCGCATCCGACGACCAGACTATTCGCATATGGAATAGCACTTCGCGCAACTGTATTGCCATCCTCACCGGCCATTCGCACTACATCATGTCTGCTCAGTTCCATCCCAAGGACGATCTCATCGTGCCGACCTCCATGGACCAGACCGTTCGCGTTTGGGACATATCCAGTTTGCGAAAGAGCACTCCCAGCGCCAGTCCCAACAACTTCGAGACATTCGATACCTTTTCTACTGTACAATATGTCCTCGAGGGCCACGACTGAGGCGTTAATTTTGCCGCCTTCCATCCCACACTCCCCTTAATCGTTTCCGCCGCAGACGATCGCTCGATCAAAATTTGGAGGATGAGTGAAACAAAGGCTTGGGAGGTCGATTCTTGCAGAGGGCACTTCAACAATGTCTCCAATGCCCTTTTCCATCCCAAGCACGAACTCATCGTGTCTTGTGGTGAGGACCAGACCGTACGTGTCTGGGATCTCGCAAAGCGTACCGCGATTCAAACCTTCCGGAGAGAACATAATGGTTTCTGGCCCCGGCTGGGTCCTGGCTGCACATACTAACCTCAATCTGTTTGCTGCAGGTATGAACGGGCATGCAGCAAGAAATGCTTTTGCTAATAAGCTTTGTAAATTTAGGTCACGGCAGTGGACTGATTGTGTTCAAACTCGAGCGCGAAAGGCCTGCCTTTGCGGTCCATGCCGACTCATCGTATTACATTCGGGATAAATACGTTCGAACATACGACTTCAATACCGGCTCTGATATTGGCCTTCTCAGCGTCCACAAATTCGGAAGTCCTTACGTCCCTCCCCGCACGCTTAGCTACAACCCTGCCGAACGTGCCGTCATCACGACAATCTCTTCGGACAATGGCTTGTACGAGGTATCTTCGCTCCCCACGCAGACCAATGGAGAGGTCAAGGACTCATCCACGGATGGTAAACGTGGTACAGCCCACAGCGCAATTTTCGTGGCTAGGAACAGCCTGAGGTTTGCCGCCTTGAACAAGATTACACAGGTAAATAGAGATAGTGACAACCAACCCATGGATGCTTACCATTTCATCAGCTTATCGAGGCTCGCGATCTCTCAAACTCCGTGGTGAAAGGGATCAAGGCTCCAGTTCAAACCAACGAGATTTTCTACGGTGGGACTGCATGTCTCATTCTGAGCTCAACGTCGTCGGTCGCTCTCTACGACATTCAACAGCAAAATATTATTGCCGAGCTGAACAGTCTTCCTGTCAAGTGCGTTGCCTGGAGCTCAGACGGGCAACTAGTAGCCTTGATGAGCAAGCACAGTGAGTGCTAAACGCGTTTTCTACATCGATCGTCTAATCATGAATGGGACCAGCGATCACCGTCGCCAACAAAACCTTTTCTCAAAGTAGCCTGATTCACGAAACGACTCGGGGACGTGGCACTTGATATGCGTTCATTTTGACCATATTCGCGCATACACCATGACTGACCTAGAATATAGACTGCCCGCTTGCCTAGTACTTGACTGCAAAAACAAAGGCCTGGATTCTGAGGCAGCCGAAATCCTCGAAGCAGCTGGTTTAAGCGAGGTGGATATCTATGATGACCCTTCGTTCGGTCGATTGACACTTCAACCGCCACATATTGTCACTTCCACTGCAAACCTCAACTGGCCATCGATTTCAATCGGTGAGAGCTTCTGGGACTGTGCACTCACGATGAAATTCCTCACCTCAAGTGCCAATGGGATTGATACTTCTGGACGTTGAGGATGCAGGTGCCAGTGGAGCCTCTGCAGAGGCGAACAACAACGCCACTGCTGCCAAGTTTGCGAGACGTCTGTTGTATCTCAACCCTGACCCAAAAAATGCTGCGCAGGTGTGTTCTGTGAGACACTATCAAGAGACGTCACACTCACGTGTTGAGGTTTGCAGATGCGCCGACGAATTGTGGCAGAGGGTCGAAACCTGCGGAATGCGGCGGAGATCTCATATGACGAGTTCGCAGAATTTGGCATTTATGCCGCCATGTACATGCCAATTTACAAGGGGTCAGTCCACTGCCCGTATACGGCCGGAAACATGATGTTCTTGCCGGAATTCAAGGGAAAGCTAGAGTCGCTTGCAGAACTGACAAAGATTGGGATGACAGCGAGTGGAATTCCTGCTCTGCACTGAGGAACTATTCTAAGGTAGAGTCGGGTTCGTGTAGATGATGATAATTTCAGCATATCTTTCCAAGTCGTGTGATTCGCAAGCTTGGCATGACGATCCATCTGCTCTTGCTTTTGCTCTGCTTCCACTGGCATCTGCTGGCGGACTTGTGCAATGAAATGAACAACACCAAGTTCATCATGATGGACTTGCTATGGAGCCCAGCATATTTTACTTTGTGGACAAAATTGCAGCTTGCTTGCTCACGCGCGCCGAAGTTCAAGTTAATTCTGATATCCAGTGCTTAGTACCCAACCACTGGCACTCCGGGGTCCCAAGACTCCCAACCAATCTCAAGCGAAGTGAGTACCGCTGCAGTCGCGAATACACCGGAACTTAACAAAGTTTGCCTAATTTGAGACTAAACAAAAGTGTTGGATGATTGTTCCGTGATGCACCACATCTGACTTGCGGCGATTCGGAGACAGGCATGACACTTTGCGCCGGCGTGCTTAGGGTGCTAAGACAAGTCGTCGCCAATGGAAGCGATGCGCCAAACAACGATGACAATAACAAAGAAGAGGATCCAGGTCAGACTGGCAACCGCATCAGTCACCTAGCCGTAGGCCCATCAGGTAATAACAACTTGAAAGTGGCAGAACTGACAGTAAAAAGGGTCTAGTACTAGGTTCCAGGGCCAACGGCAAGTTATAAAATACAAAATGACATCATTCCATTCAGTTGTAACAGTATTCACAACATATAAGTACGTAGGGCCCTAGCTTTGACCTTATCCATGATCCGGGCCAAGACCCCATTCGGTTGTGATCCGCTAACTCAACCAATCGGTATTTCCGTCAATCATAAAAATCACTCCAAGTCTGACATTTCTGCGCCCATTATGGACTGACGTTATCAAACAACGCACACGGATAGATCCTGAGTGGGAAGCAATGCTTAGGAAATGAATCATGGTTTGCCAGTGATCCTGATCCATCGTCTCTCAGTTTCAATGGTCTTGATCCGTGCCAGTGAGCCATTCCTTTTTCAACTTTTATTGTGTTCTTTTATAGTACATCATGGGTTCAAGGATCCTACCCTGTTCTCAGATTCCAGATCAGCTCTGGAACGGGAAGGGTTTGTGTGAATTACTGCCCCCGAGTGGCTGAGCCTGGCCCAGAATCTGTTGTGGTCCGATCAGTTATAGACCTGTGATGCGGCCACCGACGGCCCACTGTGACCGTTTGTAAATCATCCATCCATATTATGTCTCTCACTGCCAGTCCATCCGAGTCTCCTAGTATTGAAACGCGTGCTTCCTTGAAGCGTCAAATCGCCTCGCTCCAGTTGGAAAACGCACAACTCGCTTGTAGATTGATCAAGACACCGTAAGTGGCCGACAATACTAGTGTATATTACTATTATGATGTGACTGCTGCTCCAGTCTGCATTCCTATGTTTGGGAGGGTCGAGCTATCCGCAGGCTTGTTACCCTTACCCTTCCAGTCACTAATCTGATTGTGGAGTATGACCGATGTTGCATATTGGTAGAGGATTCTGAGGGTGAGATTGAATCTCTTCAATCATCTGATCAGTAAGTGCCAGTGTTGACTATCTTTGATATGTATTTTGCTGATTTGATTATCATACTGGAAGGGAGGAGCGTATTTACCGCGCCTACAAGAAACTCATTGTGTGGTGCCCATCCGTTAAGGGGCTGATGAATCCCGCCACACCAGAACGTGAGGTGGTTGCGGGTTTTCAAGATGTGAGTGTCTTGTTACACCAGATTCCTGCCAGTGATCCTCATGGTATTTTCAGTTGAAGAGTGGAGCAGACGCTGCCCGAGGAGACGACACAAATTCCTTGAAGTCCTCGGTAGCCGGCTGGATCAATGAACAGGAGCTGCCACAAGGAGTCCCTGTGCTTGTCATTAGTGAGAAGAAGGGAAGGGGCTTCAACCATGAAGTCACTGGTAGGTTTCTTTGTCCAGTCGACTACAATTGGTCCGATGCAACGTAAGTTTAACCCTGAATTTGTATCTTTTCTAACTTCTCGCTACTAGTACCCGCAGTGGGATCAGGGAATACCTCCCGAGCTACATTGTTACCGCATATATGTGGCCCATATTTTTGTATTCCAATGGCACGTATAACAAGCAACGCCCATCAGATGGCCTGTTTAAGGGAGAGCTTCTCGTCAGGGTATGTTGACTACATTACTATGGACATGCCGCTACTGTCTCATGACTATTCTCAGGCATTTCGATGTGTTTTTACCTCCCCCAGCTCGGCTCGGGCAGAGACTGCTGCGGACTCGTTGGAGGCTACGGAGCTTCATGATGATGCTCCCGATTGCAATCAGTCTAGCCCAAAAATCTCGCAAGACTGTGGATAGTATTCATACTCGGGACCATGTTGCAGGGCTGTTGAAAATGCAGTCGGTTCAACCGCGTGCAATTGCATACATTGCTGTTCAGGTATGAAGTTCCAGTTTCAATTCATGGTAATAAAAACTGATAAATTTTGTGCAGCTGCACTTTGCACTCTCTAGCCGTGCTTCTTGGAATCTCAAGGACGACAACTTTGACTATGAAATTTTCTACGACAACATTGTAGACTGGTTCGAATGCCCACGATCGCAAGCAAAAGCCCATGAGATCGAAGACCTCCTCCTTTGGTGGAACCGGTAAGCAAATGCACGGCGCGCCATATTCATTTACTCACTTGACTTCTATATATCAGCACCGTATTTGGTCATTTTTACTTTTCCACCCTCCAACCCCAGGAAGCCGAGAACCTATCTGTTGCAATGTCCAGGAATTAAGGACCAATGTTCTATGTTTTCTTATCTTCGATCCGTGTACTCGTCATGTAGGTTCATTTCAAGTTTGTCTGTGAAGGCTCACGTCGTCCGCTGACTCGGTGGCGGTCGTTTGATGCCAGGTGGTCCAGGTTACTACTTTTATCATTGTATCATACCTGTAGTACAGATACCTACTAGTCAATAACGCACTCCCGATTCGTGTCATTCCAGTATCACGGACTGAGCCTCTGAGATCAGTGCGAAGCGGTTCATAAGCGAGATCCTATCAAGCAGTCTCATCTGCTATCATACTATTTCTGCGGGTTCGTGATCAGTATCATCACCATATACATTTAGCATTGAGACGTGTATGATGACAGTGCTAAATACAATATAAGCTTAAATGCAATCTTGCTGCCGGTCCCTACTTGTAGTACTCGTAGAGTAGACAGGATCTTGATGCAGGGCTTGCGAGAAAAAAGAATATCACACTGAAAGGTAAACTACAAGGGAAATACAAAAGAATGGACCACAGCCAGGATAAATCAGTTGCATGGCCAAAGGCCAGGACAGCCTGGACGATCTGTAAATGGGATGGCTGCATATTATGGAAGGGTTGAGCTGATGATTGTTACACGTATATTTACTTAGCCCGCATGATCTACTTGTAATGCAAAAAACAAGCAAGTACAGTGTTTATGTCAAACAGATGACATCGTTTGAACAAGTAGTCATCGCGATGAAGATGGCACGAATTTCACAATGACATAAATCATTCATAGGAAGGATAACTTGGCCCACAGGTAAGCCACATTTAGCATCAGCCAGCACAATCTATATTATCTGTACAGGCGAAGTCCTATCTAAGAGTTACATTTTGGTGGCATTGTTTGAGCAAGTAGCGCATCGTGAGGAAAATGGTACGAATTTCGCAATGGCATAAATTACTCATAAATTATTCATAGAAATGATAACTGACTCCATGAATACCTTGCATTTGGCATCGGCCAGCATATTGTATATGATATGTACAGGCGAAGTCCTTTCTAAGATTTATAATGGGGTTATAGACAGCGTTGTATATTATATCCGTTGAGTGGATCATAAGGGATTATAATTCCTTTATATACAGTAAGCATAAAAATTAAGTTTCAGTGATGTTGCAACAAAGTACTTACTGAATTATTAGCATGACTCAGGTCGGACTCATATGCGGGAAGCTCCGGAGAATCATGATGATTAATATAATTCATTCAGCACAACGTACTGAAGTCGTTGTCGTTTCTCTGACAACGCAATTCCATGAAGTTCAAGTTGGTGCACCGTCGAATCGCCTTGTCGTCCCATTCACCATCATTAAAGCGTTGCAACAAAGTACTTACTGATTAGCATGACTCAAGTCGGACTCATATGCGGGAAGCTCCGGAGAATCATGCAAGTAATGATTAATATAATTCATTCAGCACAACGTACTGAAGTTGTCGTCGTTCCTCAGGTCATCGAGACGATGCTGCTACTTGTAAACACTCAGGCTGAAATGTGGTTGTTTAAAATAGCTTAAATATTCATATTCATCACATCTTCAAGTTGTGAGGCCGAGATAGTACTAGGTGTATATTTGTTCGAAACACTGACTCAGAGTCTGGTACACTAAATCTCCTACTAATCAGGCAATTATTAATTTAACGGGTCACTTATTGTCACTTACATCATACTTACCACTTATTGTCTCCTTATTGGAGCTTTTGTTGCTTGCCGAGCTGTAAGTCAATATAAGCTCTATTTCAACGTAAGTGTACTAAGTGTAACCGACGTTCTCAACGCAGGCTGCCGAGAAAGTCATTGGCAAGTCCGTAACAAGTTGAGTACAAGTAAGCTACAACTCAGCCTACAAGTACATATTAGGAATACCATTTTTTGTGTAAAGGACACACAGCAGTACCCATACCAACGGCAACCCAAACCCGCTGTGATACCCCCGTGGGCCGTGGCAATGAGGGCGGTGTTATGGTGTTGTCCGAGTCGCGTTGTTGTTGTCCAGTTGCATCGTAGTCGACGTACGGACGGGGAACATGTTTGCGGGGATGGGTAACACTACCCATATGAGGGTGACGGACTGGTGCCCGATTGTAGCTGCGAACAGGTTGGTAGTGGGTGGAGGCGTTGACTTCTTGGTCGATGGTGTATGTAAGTGGGGTAAGGGCCAGGACCGACAAAGTCCTTGCAAATCATTTCCTCGCCTCGAACTCCTTTAGCATGATGGGATCAA
>JBBPQC010000652.1:0-16082 GCA_038092295.1 Leccinum arenicola
CCTTGGAAAACTTCAGTTTGACGAGGCTTCCACTCGCTTGATACCCCCCGTCCTTACTGAAAACTCGGAAATTACAATACACGATTCAGATACCCCTCACAGTCAAGCAGAGTTCGAAAACCAGCAGAGCAGGATCCGAACATGTAGGTCGACGAGTACTATATTTGAAACGTCCCGCTCACTTACCGCAATATGAAAGGTACGATAGAGCAATGCCCCAACCTAGCCCTAGAGCCGTCGTTCCTGGTCATATGACTGGCGGTCAGTTCCGTCCCGCCAATGCAATTCCCCTGGCGGCTCCTCGACCCGGGTATCCTGCACCCGTCGCCAACCTCAAATTACCGAGTCCCTCGCCTTCAACCTCTCCGAATGGTCAATCACCGGTACCACCGCAGATGGGGCAGGTCCCTCAGACTCTTCGCATCACCCGTCCACAGGTCGACACGGGCGCTCCGCGTATGCCCCAGCCAATCTACCAGACAGCTTCTCCTAGACCGTCTGTGCCCAGCTCTCCTCACCCCCTCCAACCGCCCATGACTCCCATTACGCCTGTTTTCGCTCGTCCCTCAAAGTCGCCTGCTCCGGAAGTCAAATATTCAGAAACTACTGGCATCATCCGTGGAAACTCCGAGGATAATCTATTGCCAAAACGTGGCGAACGTGGGGACGATTTTTGGAGGAGATTCAGCATGGTTGCTAAAGAAGAGAAGAAACCCAGGTACGCAATCACGTCGTCGTGAGGTTGCTGTAAATTAAATGCACCCCCTAGCTCCTGGTTAGCCAAGACACAGGGTGGAAACAGCCGTCTATCACGATGGGTCTGGGTAATCGGCATGATATTATTTATCGTGGGTGTTCTTCCGTCAACCTTGCACTGGGTTCCTAATGTTTTTCAGGGCGCTGGAGCTGGAATTGGCCTCTGGTATTATCTCTCACACACCACTCCATCTCATCAGCAGCCCACTGCTGTTGGCGGCAGCGCAGACGAAACTAACAGTCAAGGTTCCGCGAAATCGGGCGATCGAGCGTCTTCCTCCTCTCCTTATATCACACCTACCTACACCCTGGCGCGTCGTGCAATCTCGGATCCTACGCCAGCGCCATATGTATATATTCATTTGCCGCCTGAAGACGCAGTACAACCAGATGGTTCAAGGCATAGCAAGAAATACCGGCTGTTCAACTTCTGATATCCATACTACTAGACCGGACACCTGGACATTTTGCGGTCCCCATTCGCATTATGTTCGTCGGCCATTATCACTGCATGCAATGTTGCGTTCTTTTTTTTCACGATTCGTTGGCTTCATTCGACCCTCCGACCCTTGGAACAACGTCCACCTGGACGAGTGTCCTGTCCTCTCGTTTAATCATCATCATACCGGATGGACTGTATTTACCCCTGCATTTGATTCAGTCCTTGTTGGTTACACCAGTATATCCTGGCATTTTCAAACCCTGGTTACGTTACTCCTGTCTCTTTCCCTCTCGGTCTTGGGTCCACTATCACCTTCACGGGCACCCTCGACCTCGAGACTTGCACAGTACGAAACTCACTCTTCTAATTTGACTTGAAATGCTTTCCCATGCTACGTTTGCTTTTACCTGGCATTAGTTTTTCATTTTAGGTAGTAGGCAAAGTACCCACCGTCCTGAGGGTATTCACACACACCGAAATGAAAGTGCGATGCTTGTATCATTTGAAGGAGGGGAACAGGGATTTATGCCCCCGATTTGTGTGAAATTTCCCCGAGCACTAGAACTGCTCATAATGCATACTAGCCCTGGGGAGCCATCGATTCATCCTCGCACCCCTCCCGACCTGCATGCAACTTGAATGCATTATGAGTTTTTCTAGTAACATCGATCGATGTTATCGTGATTCAGGTCACTAGCCTTCTATCAAAGCTTGAGCCCAGATGACAATATTAATCCATTAATAGTAGTAGATGATTTAGTAAATCCTCCTTTACATTACCAAGGAAAGGGCACATTGGCATCGAGTAAACCAAGTTTTATTTTGTCCTTAATCTATACTTTCGAGCAAAAATTGTCTTCGTCCCTTGCCCGGGCGTCTACGGCTTTTATTACAAGTGAGATAAACTACTAGGATTTGTAGGGTAGTTGCAGCAAAAATGTGTGGCTAAACTGTGTTCGTGCAATCAGTGAATGACGAAAGCGAGACGAAAAAAGTGATCGAAAGCCATGTAAGAATAAAGTGATGACATCATGTATTATCCATGCGTTATCCACGAAGCCTCGTGGCATGTTGTAGTTCTTTAGGACCTGAGGTTGCTTTGACTCTTGGAACGTCCTCCACGATGTCGACTTCGCCTTCAGACGACAGCATCTCCACATCCAGCACACTTGCACCCTTTCGCTTGTTCGCCTCTTCCTCTCGCACCTTTTCAGCCTTCCATTCTTTGGAAAGATGCATGATCCGGGATCTCAAATTGTCCCGGAACTGTGCAATTTCGTGATCCTGCCACATCTTCTTACGTTCGGAGCTTGGCATGGTACTTTTTGTCTGTCAAGGGAGTTGAAGCTTGTGACATAGCTAGCGTGGATATTACGTACGGAGAGAATTTGTTCCAAGAATGTTGACGGAGCACGCATGAAAACGTTCACAAAGTGAAGGAGGTATATTCCGCAATCCCAGGTATTTGGTTGGACGGGGACCTCGTATAAACGGGTGAGATGCCACGCATCTGATGAGCATTAGAAGACAGTATACCTGGACTTGTTTGCCGACTGCACTGCGCACTTCGTCAAAGCCACGCTTATCCTTCGCCTCAGCTGCAAGATAATCTTTGAGAACTTTGATGGCTTGAGGATGTCGAGTACCAAGGGAATCGAGCGTAAAGATGTAAGTTCTAGCGAGACGATGCCCGAGAGTTAATTTGAATGCTGATTTCGGGTTGCTAGTGAGCGACGTACTGCAAATCCCCTCTCGAGGATTGTGGTACAGCTAGCATATCGTCCACTTCGGCTTCTTGCTGTCGATCCTCGACACTGTCATCGTTGTCCACGGCGGCGACCGGCTTCGCGGCTCCCAATTCGGGTATACGGGCATAGAACTGGCTGACTGGTATACCTGACGACGACTTTGATGTCGAATACTTTAGTTTGTCAGAAATCCTGTGTGTCTGAGTCGGAACATTGCTGTTGCCCGATATGGACACGTCGACGTCCATGGCATCTGAGGGATACAGCAACTCAACCTCGGACGCAGCGAGGGATGACCGCGACTCAGCGGTGATAGAACAAGCTTTGTCGAAGGCCGTAACAGCAGTATCATCCAGCTCTTCGATTCCAGTCGTGCTGGGTGTAGTCGTACGTGTAGCGTCCGCGGAAGACACGTCTGCATCAGGCTCTCTTTCGGTAATCTGGGCTGTAGGATTCGATCCTTCTGGCGACACCTCCGTGGGCTCAGAGATAGTCGCAAGATCTGCGTTCGCTTCAGAGTGTTCCTCTTGTTGCGTTTGTCTCCGTGTTTTTCGTACGTTGGAAATCTGGCCAACTGAGAGAGGTGGTTCTAGGGTATGTCCAGGTTTGTATATGATAGCAAGGTACCAGTGGAGACTGACAGTAGCTGTGAGCAAACAACATGGAACCTGGGGAAGATATGCACTTCTCGTTGATAGGAACAATGACATATTTTTTGTCAAAGAACGGGACTTTGGAAGTCCACTTACGCACACTTTTATATCCGTCTCCTGGGCTGCAGAAGTTATGAGCGGTAAACCACAAGAAGGATTTCAACGAACTTCTTTTTGTTGTGGAGTTTCTTGTAGAAGAAGGAGCTAAAGACATGAATTTGGTCCGCCAACGCTGGGTCCTTGTCACGAAGCTCATTGAGCCAAAGCCTGCAAATTTCAGGATACTCAAGTATCGTTCAGTAGGGAATACATACTTGAGACCAAATTCGATGAGGGTGTCATTGAGATACTCCTCTGGTTGTAGTCTCTTGAGATCACTCTGCATAACGCTGAGCGCTCCAATACCAGTTGGGGGATACATTAGAACACTGTGAAAAATATGATTATACGACAAATGGTCGTATTTCAAAGTAAAAACCCACACTTCGTCGGGTTCTGCCTGTGCCGGAGGTGAAGTCTTCGAGGACCCGATTGCCGACTGCCTCGCAGAGCGCCGGTAAGACTCCTTAGGGGGTCTTCGGCCGACAAAAGATGAAGGGAATTCAAGATTCATTTTGTGCCTCACTCACTCAGGATAAGACGTCCGCGTCTTGACGGATGTCGAGGAACAGGGCGTAGTAGACCGTGCCGGCATTGACAATCCGTCCGCGATGCTTTCGTTGAGATCTCCCTTGTCCTTTCCGGACGCTGTCTGTTCAAACATTTCGGCATATCGAGTGACGAAGTCCCAGATGGCTCCGCCCTCGACTTGCCTGTGAAATTTAGATCAGGCTACAACATAAGATGAAGTGTTCGCTGACCCTATGATCTGCACAACAGATCCTGCAAACATTTTTTTGATTGCGGTGACAAAGACCTGGTAGTTTGTAGGGGTAAAGCCCCGGTCCTGTGAAGTTGAGAAGAGGAACGTCAACTTTTCGTAACCGCGGGTCGCACCTGCAATGCGCATGCCAGACATTTTAGCAAAGCAATGAAGAACCCGATTGAATGAATACATACCCCCCTTGAATCCCTTATATTTGAGTTCAATTTCCTTCCACTTGTCCGTCCGTTGAGTGGTAAACTGAACCACCACATTTTTCTTCAAAGGCTCAACCGAATCATTTACGATCTAGTAGGGGTTACAACCGTTCCAAACGAAGAAGAGAAACAGGAACATATCACCTTCACCGAACGGACAGCTTCCTTGGGCTTAAATTCAATATGTTCCGGAGGTTGACCCCATGATACGATGATTCGTTGATCAGCACCTTCGAATCTTAACTTAGCGGGTGCGGCTTCGGAATGACGAAAATGATGGTGACCCAAACACCAGCCCATCAGTGGTAGAACCTGCGTCTTTTCCTCCTCGCGTGTAGAGTTCAGGAACTTGGATGAGGAAGTTTCAACACTATGAAACATGTCTTTGCCCTTTGGCTTGCCAAGCACATCCTAAAAGGAACACCTTGAGATAGGAATATGCATCTAATCATCATGCGCTTACCCCGTCCTTGTTTTTCATCCTAGTAACAACCCTTCCGGTCATCAGATCGACAGAATTCACCTTCTTTTCAGTGGGGAGCCGTATGGCTGCCGGAGCTGGTGGGCGATAATCAAAGCGCTTTTTGAGATCTTGCACGATGTCTTTGGGTATCATCCCCATTGAGTCCCTTGCGCCAGACCGCTGAATCGTATTTGGAGGGAGGAACTCCTCGATGTCTTCATCCTCTTCTGAACCTTCCACCACGATGTGGGACTCTTCAGCGCGACCCTTCCCTTTACTCGATGTAGTTATCGTATCTTGTTTGGGATCAGTGCGGAAGGGATGGATGGGTTCCGCGAAGACGGGCTTCGATGGACCCAATAATATTATTGGATCCGGAGAAGACGGTTTGGCAGCACGGGGGATGCGCTCTCCGAGGTCATCAGAGCTCATTTGAAGATCGATAACTTCAGCAGTAACGTTTCGGACGGTATTGCTGCGAAGGTTGGTCGAGCGAGGTGGTTCGATCTCTTGAATATCGACATCGCAAGTGTTATTGTTTCTGTAAGCAGATTCCCGGCCATTCCACGAGGAAGCGCTAGTCGGCATTAGGGACGATGAAGCATTATTGTCAAACTTTGGACGCTTTGGCGCACGGAAGTCAGCGCTTGGGCTGAATCCGTTGGTTCGAGGCTTAGCCAGGAGTGTCTGTCTAACATTCGGGTTACCTGGGGGATTTTTATGCGGATGGAGGGTGTTTCTGGCCCGAGAGTACGGATTCTCGTTGCCACGAGAAGACCGTTGGGCCTGCTAACGAACACAAGTGAGACAGTGAGTTGTGCGGGGAAAGGAATTTCTCACTCCACCGGTGGCTGGGGCTTGTATCGGAGTTGGCTGGTTTTTCCAGATAGGTCTGCAAGAAATGATAGGATGGATGGCATCAGGGACATGAGGTACTTACTGCGAACCAGTGTGAGAGGCATCCCTATAGTTGGCTGTCGATGGCCCACCCATTGAGTCGTATCCTATCATTGACGTGCGCTTGTTAGGATCGAGCCCCGTCATCGAACGCGTAAGATGATGCCCTTTATCCTGGCAGAAGACGTCAAAGTAAACGCAGAGTGCTTGTGCGCAGGGGTCACCACTTGGACGCGAGATGTGGTCAATACCAGCAGTGGCTGTGCTGAATGTCACGCAAACCGACGTCAGCAGGCTACATACTGCATACACATTACGAGTACAAACATCCTTGCAACACCACGTTCACGTTTACATGGTATATTATATGTCTAGTCTCCGAGCATCTTCAACATACGATAGAAATCCGCAACCAGGTACAAACTCCCTGTGACGACGACCAGCTGTTCACCCGCACGGGCTGCTTGTCCAATCTCCGTCCATTCGAACGCGCTCTGCAACTGAGCGTCGATGGGAAGATCATTCGGTGCAGCCCATAAGTCTTCATCTCCGAGATGAGTTATCTCCTTGACGGTGTCTCGTATTTCCAAAGGTGGAACGCAAGTCACCCACGGCATCCCTTCGGGAGGAGTGAATTGCAGGGCCGCAAGCCGGACTTTGGTCACGGGATTCTCACAGACATGAGGTAAAAATATTGGAGACAGCGTGTCGAGAGGCGTTTTGGGGGGTGAATGAGAGAGTCCGACAATATACGTTATATGTAAAGTAGACCCTGGCTTGAGCTGAGTAGCGAGGTCGGAGATGTAAGAAGCGAGCATTTCCGCTGAAGCAGCGTTGTGGGCTCCATCCACCAAAACGACTGACGGATCAAGAGCAGAACCTATCGTCACGGGACGCGGTAACGTATGGAAGGTGAGCCTGCCAGGCCAAGAAGTGCCTTCTATGCCTGCACAAACAGTCTCGGGTGTGATCCGGCGGAAAAGGTTCCCGAGAGTTGTCCAGGATCCGGACGTGAGTGTGGTCAATGTAGAGATGACGGTTAAGGAAAGTGCCAGATTATCAAGCTGATGAGCGCCATGCAATGGAAGTTTGGCGTGAATCGGCGAAAGGAACGACGGGGAACGAAACTCGATCGGTTGTGGTCGAGGTTGGATGAAGGGTCGGACGGAGGGGGAGAAGCGGTACTCCTGCAGGTCGTCGAGATGACATGGATAGACGGGCAAGCTAATGATGAATTGGCCGTGGATCTGTGGGTTCTCGACGGCCCGTCTGGCGCAGATCTCGACGATCGGGTACTTCTGTGCGCCCAAAATAAAGGGCTTTCCTGGCCTTGCAATCCCGGCTTTGTGTTCCGTAATGGACTCGACTGTATCTCCGAGAAACTTTTGATGGTCCAGGCCTACTGCACTGAGAACGGACACCACAATGCAGTCATCTGGAATGACGTTCGTGGCATCGTCTCGACCTCCCATTCCGACCTCGAGCACTACTATGTCAACCTTTGCAGCCTCGAAAATATGGAGTGCTGTGAGGGTCAACAGCTCGAAGGGAGTGGCGCCGGTGCCAAGCTCCTGATCTGCAGTGATGACGAGGCTGCGTGCATGGTCATAGACGGACGGCGACACGGGATGGCCGTCAATAAGGATGGAATCGTGAACGGAGAGGAGATGTGGGCTATTGAATTTGCCAACGGAGAGCCCAGAGGCACGAAGAATGGACGCGACGAAACTCGTGACGCTACCCTTGCCATTTGTTCCTGCAATGTGAACGGTGGGCCTCTGGAATGGATCCAGCCGGGCTACGAGTCGCCTGACCCTTTCTGATCCTAAATGAATGGACATTTTTACGTCAAAAAATTGTCGGAAAACTTTGGGGTCGAGACTCGAGAGACTTGAAAGGTAGTATATAACTGGCAATTCCTGCCTGGCCGGGGATACTACCAGTCCTCCGAAAATGTACGAAACAGAGATTCAAGTCAGTCTTTCAACGCCTACTGTTTCCTTGATCCTATAACCATGACCTTCGCAGGACGCAATCAAACAGCTCCAGGCCGGCTCCACCAGTGCCCCCGCCGATTTGAAGACCATAGCAGTTTCACCTGCCTGTACCCCGGAGCAGTATAACTTGATTACATCGGCCATCTACGCTGCCCTAGATGACGCCCATCTCCAAAGTTCAAAGTCGGGCACGGTCTTTCCTATGCAACAAGCCTTGTGTCTCGCGAGCTTGGCCCCCATCCTCGTGAAAGGATTTGCGTGTTCTGACGCGCCAAATCCCACTCTCACGGCTCTGACGAGCCACTGGCCTACCATTCATTCGTGGATTCTATACCTCAAAAACGATTTTGTAGATCAAGAGAACGTCGAGCTCCCGTCCCGCCTTGTCGCCTGGAGGTGCATTGCCGATTTCTTGGGAATCTGTGACGATTTCTTCCTTCGTGACCTGTTCGATACAATCGTCTCGTCCCCGGGCATGATTGCCACTCTCTTTTCCTTGTGGCGCTTGGAGACCCGGGATAAAAGATTCGCTCTCTCAAACAATCCATCGACACATCCTATGTTTCATTTACCAGCAATCCTAGATTCATGGATGTGCGCGTTCTCACATCGAGAAAGCTGGGACTGGTCACAGATCCTCCTTCCTTTCGGCGGCGAGCCTGATGACCTCGCTACCACCGCTTTGGAGCACCTCCGACAAGATGTTGCACGCACACCAATCAACTTTGACCTCATCATATGGGACATCCATATCGTCACGACGCTTTCTGTCAACGATACCATCCGCATGCCTCTTCTTAAGCAACAGTCGATGACGCTGCTTACCGGTGTCATCAATACAATGACGCACCAGTATCATGCTACCTCAGACCAGCTCTCTCTCGTCGCCAAGTGCATATCTTACGCATATTGGTATATTCGCGCCTACGCGGAGTCGACCGAAGGGCTACCTTGGATCATCCAGCTTGTTGAGGCTGGCCTCTTGTCCGCCATGCTCTCCACGGAACGATGGATCAAACACCTGAGCGGTGAGGACAGCGAAGACTGGGAACCACTGTTTCTGTTGCTTGGCCAGATATTGCCCAAGTACTCCTTGTACAGCTCTGTTCTGAGGCCCATGGTCAAGCAACTGACGGCGATAGATGCGAGTGATTTACCTGGAAAACTCGATAAAAACGGTGCGGTATTCCACGTGTGGTCAACATTCGAGCGGGTCGTTCGGGATAGAGCTGGGCTCTACAAATCAGGCATCAAAAACGAGACGCATATCGAATCCTGCCAAAACACAAAGGTATGTTGACCACATTCTTTCCGCTCGGCTGTATCATCCACGCCCTGTCTTCCAGTGCGACAAGTCTGGACCCGTTGGGTCATTCAAAAGTTGCGCAGGGTGCCTCCACGTCCATTATTGCGGCAAAGAATGTCAGGTATACGATTGGAAGAACGGCGGCCATCAAAAGTACTGCCGTGACATTCAGGCGCGCCGTGCAGGTAAGCAAGCGAGCCTCGTGCAAGTCTGGACGCTGAACGCCACCGCCAGCTGGTCTCGTCTCGCGCCTGTCAAAACGCGACGTTCTATTCGTTGATAGGATTATCGCCCACGACCTTAACATCTTCCGGGATCGTATTCAAGGCGCTTCCATGATGATGAACTTCAATCCGGTAGTCATCGAACTCGACTACACGCAAATTCCCATGCAAATTGACGTCGGGTCCATCCACACGGTGCCCCCCGTGTACACGTGCCAATGCGACGCAGCAATAACCCAGAAATGGAACCATATGGTCGAGATCGCGCAAAAATCTACGTCAAAGAAGGTCCTCGTGCGAGCCCTGTTACCAGGTGGCACGTCCGAACGGGTGAAACTTCAGTGTTTATCTCTCAAGCGGGTGCTTGGAGATGTAACCCCCGCGGTGGACGAGGATCCAACGTCGGAATTCGACGAAACGTTTGATCTGCTTTACTCACGTGCCGGACAGTCGTTTGGAGTGGTAGATGCCGCGTTCCCCAACGAGGCGATGAGGGTGATGAAGGAAAAGGCAGACCTGCAGAAAAAAAAGGATTAATTGATCACCCTGATAAGTATTGCATCCGCCAGTTCACCTCATGGACGGACTCCATCCACCTCACACCGGTTTGCTTCCGGGAGATGCTCGCGCCTGGTGCAATTAGAGGGCTCATTCGGATAATATAACACATGTGCAGAATGTTTCGTAGAACTCGTGTTAACGTCGTTGCTGGCAATGGTCCGTTTACTTAATGTATCATACGAATACTCTGGCATGGACTGGATGATACTATATATCGACTGAAAACCGAACCCTCGCGAGGAATTAATGAGCACAGAAAGTCTCAAGGACGAATCGTCTAAGTCGTAAATGTTCTGGGTTGGGTGCGAAGATTGTTCAGTCGATAAATCGCGATAAATACGTGCTCGTACAGTATGCCAGTGAGAAATGTAACTCGGTGCAGTGGTATAGGCATCGATGCCAATGAAGAGACAGGAGCAAATCGAAGTAGAAATCAACACGTATTGGACAACTTATTCAACGGGAACTGGTAACCGCCTTGGGCCCAAGTTGTTATGTTTGGATTGGTATAAGCGTTTAGATGTCTAGCAGGCCCTCGAGTTAGGTGGCACGCCCAAGCCAAGCCGGATATCACGTACGAGTTGATATATGACGCAGTCGGATAACCCGGTGGGTCGCACGTCAATGCGTTTTGTAGCCCTTGGCGTTGATACAAGCGAACGTAGTCGACATACATTGCACTAGGGAATTGGAGGGCTTTGAAATCCGCACCCTGGAAGGAGGCTGGTCAAAGAAATAGTCAGCATTTCTTTCGTCCTGGCACTCGGGGTTTTGCTCACGAGACATGCCCAAGTTCAGAATGATGAACTACAAAAAAAAAATCAGTCTAAAAGGATTCCGTTGCATTGCAGACCACGAAACTGACCATCGGTTCTTCAGGAATAAGTCTGGCGCTGATCTGCGAGATTGAATCGGCCCCGATGGACGCCGATGTTACTTTCCACGTCTGAGCGCTTTCGCTGTACCACGTGATGTATCCAGATGCCCGATTATTGGGGTTCGACCAGTACTCCAACCCATATGTGGCGTAATTTTGTCCGTTATAGTATTGGCTATCGACGGTTGTTAGTGCGGATACTGCTTGTTGATAAACGGCGCCTTTGTATGTGTTCAAGGTGGTGATAGTCGAATCGTTGATAGTGGTCGCCGGGGATGCGTTGTTGAACTGATATTGGTAGTTGTAAGGCGCAATTTGTAGACTCTGCGAAACTTGGCCTTCAAAAGGGGACACAAAGACGTCGATTTCAGCCTCCAAAACGTCGATCTCCGGGACACCCCGACCGACAAATCCGTTGCCCCTCGTTGGGCCGGGATGGTCCTGACCGGGGCATGTACATGCAGAAAGCCGCTGGCCGGGCTGGTAGCTCAGCGGGCCACCATTTGGACCACCTGTGGCAGCTGCAGCCGGAGTACCATCGAAAGTTTGGTTAGGGAGCGTTCCTAAGTCACAGCTGTCATAGCTGAATGGCCATGTGCCTATGTGTAGAGACGATGAACTCGCAATGATGGCACGGATAAGACAAGGCACACACCTTCCGTCGTTCCACCATATCCAGGACGTCCCTAACATGCTAGTAAGATCTGACGGTAGGTCGAGCTGAACGAAGCAAACGTACCAAATTGCCCATAGTCCATGCACCTGTTCCAGGTAAGAGACTAACAGGACAGGCGGTTAACAAGGGACTCACCAGGCCAGAACCCTGGAGCCTGAGACGATCCTGGAAGACTTATGCTGACTTCGAGGTAGCCGGTGGTGAAGCACAGCTTATTCCATGAAGTAAGCATACCTTGACAATAATGTGAGTAAACAAGCGGAACTTGTACGAGTAAACCACGTGCCGCTCATAAAGTTCAAATTGTTGATTGGCTGTTCGGTTATCGTAATTACTAGCTGTCCGTTTTGTGTTGTTATCGCCTTCACGACCAGTCAAGGATTATTATAATGCTCGATCAGGATGTTGGCGTACCTGTGGATTATACCACTCCAAGTCACCTGTGGACCTGAGCGTACACCCGCATGAGCGCCCGGGTCACTCGTTGGTCGACCAACTCACCAGTAGTGTAAATTCTCTGCTTCCCAAAATGGATCGTCGCCAGGCCAGAAAGTTCGTCCGTCCGTGTTGAATTCGTCGCTAAACACGAGTTCGTATTCGAGGCCATCGCTACCAACCCGATGCTGTGCGGAAGAGGGGGTTTCGGGATCGATGAGTCTGGGCAAGCCGGGAAGGGTTGGTACTTGGCCAGTATAGTTGATGCCACCGAGGTTGTACCCGGATGCTGCGCTCCTGGCTGTCGTGTAGTAATGGATGATAGGATATCCGGCAAAGAGTGTGAGCATTCCAATCACGAGAACAAAGAGCGCTGAAAAATTTGCCCATCCTCGGGCCGAAAAAAGGGTGAAAGAACTGTTGAGCGCTGCATCCTGCACGGGATCAGGGTTGTGGAGGACATCGTCTAGATCTGGGTCCTTTATATCCCACATATACGGAGGCACCGAGGAGGAGTTTGCTGTGACTGCGCTTGGAATTTTCTCTGCACCAGCCAAGGAGGAGGCTTCCGAGGGCGCGGCACTAAACCTAGAGTGCTGTTGAAAAGCGGGATCTCGCGCGTTTGAGGGATTGTACTACAACAAGAGGAGGGGATGAAGGCGAGATGGGAAAATGAATAAAACGAAACAAACCGAGTATGGACCATAACCGCCACCAATCGCACCTGTGGCGACACCCTGGGCGATTGCACCCCTGCCAGGCTGAAGCTGGCTGCCGACTGATGCAGAGCGTGCGGCGGGGCGGGGGGCTGACTGTGAGGCGAGCATGTGTGGTGGTTGAGGGCTCTGTGGTACAGCGTAGTAGTGGTCCTGAGCGCTCTGAGCTGGCTTGCGCTGCATGGTTTGTTGAGGACTGAGGCCTGAGGGGAGGACGGTGACAAAGAGTATGGCCGCGCAGTTATTACTCCAAACTTGGACTGAAACGGCCTCCCACGGCACATTGACAGTGACACGACTTCCCATGCAAGTTGAATTCCTCGACTTGGACTAAAAGGCTATACGCTACGTTACATATTCATTCGACAGACCGTTCCACCGCCGCTCCTTCCATCAAACACGAAAAAGTTGGCAATTGGCGCTTCTCGCGCGGCCAGCGCCTTCAAAATGTCCTGAGCCAGCATCCCACCAACTACGGCACATACCGGCGAAAATTCGTGAGAGGCCGTCGTGGATAGCGTTCTGCAAAGATTTGTTAGCACCACAGCAGACCAATGTACCATGGCACTCACTCAATCAGGTCCCGTGGCATAGTATCAAGCACTTGCTTGTTTACTTCGGATGCCTCCAACAACGAATTAGCTATCGACAGAAGCTCTGGAGCCGCCTCCAAGCTCTCCGGAAGCCGTCCAGCGTGGGTGTGCTGATACTCCCAGACGGCTGCGTTACATGTTACACGTCAACCTGTGGTGGGAACGACGCCCAATTCAACCCACCCAGTATCGCATGTAAGCCAGCCGGATTAAGCTCCTTCGTCTGTCTCCTCGTCAAAGCAGACCATTGATGGCGCACGGCCATGTGCAAAGGTGAGTATACTGCGTTGGCTTTCACATTGCGAGGGGCGTCACTCGGAGCAGACCGATCACTATAAACAGCGAGGGTCCATTTTAGCCCAAGGACAAAAACCAAGGTACACTCACGGGGAAATGTAGTCGTGCTTGAGTAGATCACAGAAAATGTATCCCATGAGACCAAAAGTTCCGCCGGCGTAAAACGGTTTCCCGAAGCGCCTGCAGACTTCGTTGACACGGATCTATAGCCAGTCAGCATGGCTAACACCATTTCACGAGCGCGTGACACATCTCACCAGACTGTCCCGATCCCAATCGGTCACGCAAACGAGGTCAACGCCCCTCACCAACGCATCCAGTGACTCCCCTTCTTTCAGCACGTCGTGACTTAGCGCCTGGATAGTGACAAGCGGATTGAGACTTTCTATCCGGACTTTGGCGGCATCCACTTTCTGTGGAATGAAAACTCTATCAGTCAGTTTGATATTCCCTGGGAGAAAGTAGGAGCACCTTTTTCCCGACATCGTCATCTCGGAAAAAGAAACCTGTCCCGAGATCCTCTTCGGTCACATTGTCCGTGTCAGCAATAACGAGTCTTCCAATTCCGGCGAGGACGATGTTCTTAATAGCTTCGGTCGCAGTGCCTCGTAACCGGAAAACTAGAATGGTCGCGTTTCGCATGCTGCGTCCCTCGCGGTCAGTCTTTAGCTTATAAGTGCGTGCAAGAATGATGGAATTCACCGTTGCTGAGCTTCGAGGCCCCATAGGCGTATTTGGCGATCGTAGACAGCAGCTTCGTCTGCGGCAGACGGATGGATGAGGTGTTGGAAACGCCCGGTCTCAGCATACGATTCATACCAACAAGTCCATGTAGACTTACCCTCTGTAATCTGGACAGGATTTGTTTTGGTGCTACCTTCTGTCGACATGTCGAAACTCGTGTCTGGGTGAATGGTATGTACCTCAAGTTACTAGGCGGACGCGCCTTGGACGCGCCTCAGAAAATTAGTTCCCAGGGGTGGCGACCCGGTAGCCGACCCGAGAACGTCCTCCTCAACTGCAGTGATGGCCCACGACGCGACACTCGTCCGCACGGAGCAAGGGTATTCAGCATTACCCTCGCTTCTACCTCTGGTTGTTACCAAGCAACCAGGGAGCCTACCTGAGCTTGGCCATCCCACCTCACCCCCCTTTTCATGTCTTTCTAGTTCCCCAGTATCTACTTTATCTACTGTGCGAGGTGGAAGTCCTGAACGTCAGGAACTTGATGAATCTTATGCTGACATTGAACACTCACATCAAACAAATGTTAGTCCAGTACGTCCCCATTTTCTTTCTTCCACCTTGCTAATATATATTGGTAGCTTAATATACCCGGTCCCTTCATCTCGCGCGAGGAGAAGATCAAAGCATGGTATGACGCCATCCTGCAAAAGCGCCAACTTGTTCTCCAGATGCTTCAGACGCAGAAAATCATCGAGGAAGTGGAAGATGAAGCCGCGAAATACTTAACAAGAGATACCATCGATCAGATACATCAGGAACATTACAATCTCCTCGGTGACCATACACATGATGGGATGTTCATATCTGCGATTTCCTCTCTCAAGGTGACGAGTTAAGAGTAAGTTTGAAAGGTGTTTTTCGATGACATGATTTAACGAAACATGTTTAGGTATCTGTACTACACATGATATCCTCGTTTCTATCGTGTTTGGACCATAAGTATTTAGTAACATCCGTGAGATGTTTGTACAACCACATATGTTGTAGTTCTCTCTGTTTCTTGCACTGATCTTGGGTGCTTTTTTAACCAAGAAACTTTATGATGCATCCTTAGAACTTCATGTACTGTTGTATGCATTACCATGTCGAGATTTTAGTGGTGGATATGATCCTGGATCTGCAACTCTACCAGATCGTGGGGACATCACTGGGGAAAGAGACTCTTTCCTTGTACATATGCACATGATACTTTCTCTTTTTGTGTTAACTCACCGCAGTGATGCGGTCAACACCGCACCGGCACACAACTAAACAGACAGCAACTCGTGGCCGACGCGACGAGTCCGAGTCCAAGTCGGCATTTCCAAGTTATGAAGCATAGCTCACAACCTTACACGACTCGCACCAACGCCGTCGGCGGCGCAACGACAGCACACGCGTATGTTTGCCCTCGCCCTCACCAATGACAATGCAAAGAAGTGACGCATCATTGATCATTGGCCGCGGCGTTGCCCTCGCGCTACTGCAATCTCACAGGTAACTTGACGGATTTTACCCGTATGCGGGAGTGGGCTGTTCACGTTCTACTTTCAGCTATACACGAGACATGTTTCGAGAAAGAACAAAATGTGTAGTACACCATAAATATGATTATAGGAGTTCCACACTTCTACG
>JBBPQC010000653.1:0-16061 GCA_038092295.1 Leccinum arenicola
TCAAGTGCATGCCCCACTTCGCCATCTCACTTCGCCATCTTCTCGATTACCGCTACCGCCAAGGACCCGGGTTTGCCGCGCAATGTTCTAAACGCACTCCAGTACTCTACTAATTCCTTGCGCGTGCTCGACTGGACCTCCCCCACCGAAAGGCGCCAATTCCCATCTGATACCTCTGGTCCTTCTAGCGGCTCCGTTTTCTCTCACCTAGTTTGGTCCGAGAAGTTCCGACAGGTTCATATCACACCACGAGGCGGGCGCAGGATTTAGTCTGCGCGTCCGCCGCCTCTTTCCCTTGTTCTCGTCGCTCCTTCAGGATTCGCTCTTTGTCTTGGCGCGTCAGTATATACTATATTACTCTTTCTTGACGACTTGCTGAATACCAGTTCGATGGTGATGAGAGTACTTGGCAGCCAGTGCGGATTTCCATCCTAGGTCTTGACGTGATAGAATTTATTTCGATTTTAGTACGCTACCTCACCTTCGTTTTCTTGCACCCTGGGGTATCTCGACTGGCGACCTGCTTGCTGCCCGGATCACGGCCCTTCTACCTCCCTCAAGTTTCCACATGATGCAGACCTGAAACCCACCAACTTCTGTTACAAGCATCACTCTTAGACCATTGTACATGCGTAGCGTATCGAGTTTTTGACAAGTAGAGCCTCTCACATCTCCATCTTCGGAACAAATTCACGCTTCAAGATCACAGCTCATTGACCAACACGCCTTGACGCACTGTCACCCATGTCCAAGTGCCTTCAATCTGTCTAAATCACACGCACAACGGGGTCAGTAACGGACGCGTTAGTTCAGAAATTGTAGGCCCTCTAACCTGTCAACAGCACCCCGTCCTTGTCCTCCAACCGGACGGTCGCGTCGGCTTTCATAAACTGGTGCAACGAGTATGCGGCGAACTTCGTGTGCTTCTTGAACAAAGACCGGACGTTGCGCTCGTTGAGGAGCTGTACTACCTGCAACGAAGGCATCCTGGACCTCAGATATTCCAAGAACTCGAACAGTCCTTCGAATCCTCCCGGGAGGTTTGGTAAAATCTCAGTCCCAGATAAGTATTGGTGATAGGCTCATAGACAGAACTAGACTCCACATCAGACTCTGAGCTGGACTCTGAAATGGATTCCGAACTCCACTTCGAACTCGAATTGGACATGTTCTTGGACATGTGCTCGATAAAGCTCCGGAAATTGTAAGTGGTGATGGTAAGACGACGCAAGTTGGGACATGTCCGGGCGAGCATATCCAAGGAAGGGCAGAGTTCATCCTCAAATTCGCTGGGCTTGTACAAGTGGACCGAGACCAGCTGGGAGCCATACGTTTTGAAGAGGTAGCCCCAACTACAGTCCCCTGTGGAGAAGTCAAGGACGAGCTCTTGGAGCATTGGCAAGGGAGCGGGTGTGGGAACGCCTTCGCGGTCGCGGTATATGTTGTAGTTGGGAGTGGGAGTTGACCGAACCCGTTTCAAGGTACGCAAGCATAGCGTGGTCACGGTAGGTGGGATAACGACCTGGTAGGTCTTCTTGGACCAAAGCACTCGAGGACAGTTTAGAACGCGGAGCTGGGTACAGTCGTTAAGAAGCCACCTGATCTGAAAGCCGGGAAGCTCTAGGTTGGGTGAGGACCAGTCGAGCACGCGCAAGGAATGCGCAGAAACCAAGAGTCCGTTTAGAACACTACACGGCAGATTCTTTGCGGCGTATTGATCGGTGGAGGCAATGGAGAAGATGGCGAGGTGGGGCATGCATGCAATGAGATCTTCCAGGAGATCACATTCGGCATTTGCCTCCTTGGCGCGGTTCGCTATGACTATGTCCAGTCGTTGCGTGCATTCACCGAGCGGTTGCGTACCACGGACCGTGCCCTTGCCCTCGGCGGAACGCTCCAGCGTGCTACAGAGGGACGACAGGCAGCGTGCATTGCGAATGTAAACAGACTCGTAGAGGATCGGAGAGGCAATCTGGCACCATTGTCTGCAGACGAGGACAAGGGCACGTTTGGTAATGAGAGCCTTCCGGAGGGCGGGGTGGAACTTCTTGATGAAGATGGGACCTAAAATGCTGGTGTTGTCGTAGATATCGGGGACGAGTGTCCCTGGGACGTGGGTGGCGTGACGAAAGATGTAGAATAGAAGTTCGGAAGAGAGAGGAGGAGTCGCGGCTCTGCGTTTGGTGTAGTTCGGGTCCATTCTGTTGTCGAGTACGTAATGAAATGGTTGAATGGTCCGACGAGATCAGACGAGAGTGATCACGTGAGACGGGGACGCAAGTACTCTTGCATCTGTCCCCTATATGGTGGTTGGTTTTTCTTTTATATTCTGATGATTGATCTTCTCCTCGAGGGGCTTTAGTACTTTCTCCTTGAGGAGACATCGGGTCACGTACAACTTGCTCGTACTTGGTGCTTTTTTCTATGTAAGCTGGGCCCTGGCAAGGCTCCCGGATCCACAATCTCAAGATCGAGAGAGGGAGTCACTGGAGGACCAAGGACCGATTGATTAGTCGGATTCGGACTTCATTATAGGTCGAAAATTGTCACAACCCGAGGTTCAAGTTGTCGGAGGGCCGTGATGTCTCCCCCAATACTACATACTTTCCTTGCACACCTATTCATATACTGGCTCTTCTCCGTGTTCTAAAGTATCATCACCTAGTTTGGTCCAAACTCCAGTGAGTTCCTGTGATGATAGTACCTTGAAGTCGTGACCCTAATGCTGTGCTTGTGCCCTTGACCTCGACGAAGACTTCCTTGAGTGGTACGGCTTCTTTAATTCCATGCCTACAGTCCTCAACTCATTTCGGTCCAACTTCACATACCCAACGATCCACCGTTCGACGTCCACCTGCCCTTTCAGGTCCTCGCGTGGGCATGTCCTAGCTTGCGTCGTCTCGCCATCACCTCGATCGATTTCTCTCGCATATTCGAGCCCCGTCCTATCTTTCCCCACACCATATAACTTATTTGGGTTCTGAGATTCGGTGTCGGGCTGTCCCGCAGATCATCTTTGCGTGTGCTTTTGTCGTTCTTGGAACATGTGAGGACTCGTGGTGGGTGATACACCTCCTGAACGAGGAACATGTCCAGTGTTTTCTCAAGACACATGAAGGTTGCCGTATGCGCGTTACGCCCTTTCATAGAACCCGACGCACTCTTTCGAGTCGAGGACAAGGATGGGGTAGTGTTGGCAGGCTAGTGAGCCTCTTGCCTTTAATCAATCGATGTGATCGAGTCTGTGACTAACCACGGCGCCGTGGGTATCATGATTTCAAAGACACGTAATAAGTCTCTTGGATGTTTTTGACCACCGAGGTATCCGTCGTGAGCAACGAGCTATGACACGAAATTCTGGTCTGTACGAGTTCAAGCAGCTGATCAGACAGACGTTTACCAAGGTTCCAACATTGATGGTTCGCTGGTTGCTTTTTTCGTTATTTTGATGATTACACTCAAAGATCGTACATGTACAGAAATGAAGTCACGAAAGCCAGTGTGAAAAGCGATACGAAAGAGAGAATTAATACTAGCATGAGATCATGGCATTGAAAGGCTGTTTCACCTCCAGAGGTAGTAAAATCATCCACTGCACGACCAGGGCTACAATATTGTGGTTCTCATCATGATCGACGCATCGCGTTTTACTACAAGCCCAGTACTTTTGTCAACTGGGTGACGTCTGTCGGGAATACTGTCGCTATCATCTCGGTTGTCTTCTGACCTATTGAATTTGAGGTCGAGAATTCTGATTCCCTGATGCTCATCATAAAGGTCAGGAAACAGTCGGTTTGAAGAATGGGGCGGTATGTGAGGTCGTGGTGAATTAGTCGGTGACTTGGAAATCGCAGCAAAATCGACTCACAAGTCACCCGGGAGCCACCACCACAAAAGATCATATCACTGCCTTTGTGCTGCGGTCGTGACTGCTGCTCCCAACACACCCGAAATCGATTCCTCCCGCTTGATATGTAAAAAGGGGTACCAACCTACGTGATTCATCCATACTAGATTCTCTGGTCACCAATCGTTTCTCACTTCCGCGGTGTGTCCTCTAGAATGTTGAACATGCCTCATACCGGCGGTTCCATCTTCGAAATGATCGACGTCGTTGCAGGGAAGATGGTATGTAAGAATGCGCGTGTGTGGTGAGCGCGTGTCTAGTCTGAGCGGGCGACGTGTCCACTGATGGTGTTCAAGCGTTAATACGTTTGGAGCACAACATCGGAAGGAGGATCAACGAACGGGTACGATAGGGAAGAATTTCCTCTTGAGTACGCCAGTCGAAGTTGGTCTACAATTCAGGGAATTATGTTGCTAGCTCACTTCTGCGAGATAACGATAGTGACGCCGAGGCCTGGCTTCATGGAAAACATCGGACGGAAAAATGTCGGAACGAGATAAGAGAAAGCGACCTGGAAATCCTGGATCAATAGGTGGGTTATATCGTCTAAAATCGAGAAAACCGCGACCACAATAGCAATGGCACGTGCGCATCATGATGAAGGCGAGCGCCCAGGGCACAGCTAACTGCACGAGAGTGGATGAACGTGCACGTGTATGCGGCAATGCCACTGGGCGATAAAGGCGTACGATCCAGACATTCTTCGTACTTACTTGAACCTGAACCAGTATGATTTCCAAGTTGCACTTTTGGAAGAGGAATGGTGAGTAGTACAAAGGCAAGGCCATTGATGAACGGGGCTGACGAGAGCAGTAGAGCCAAGTAGGGCGGACGGCCCACTTTCCTTGGACGCCGGTCAGCAGGTGCAAGCATCGGCGACCAACGAAACAGAGGTACCGGTGGATACTCAGGAATCGAATGGACAAAGCTCCTCCTCCAATGTCGCAACAAACGCGAATTCAATCGAAATCGTTGCCCAGGATGAGATAAATTCGGTCGCTTTTCTTGCTGATGGCGAGCATGTCGTGAGCGGGGGAAAGGAGAACAAGATTCGACAATGGCGAGTGGAGGATGGCAAGGAGGTGGGGAAGCCAATGGACGCTCAGAGTTCAATTCTAGACCTGGCAGTCACACAAGATGGCAGGTGGATCGTCTGTGGGACGAGGAGTGGTCAAGTGAGCGTCTGGGATGCGACAAACCACAAAAAGGTGACAGAGTTTAAAGCACACGGCTCAGCGGTGAAGGCGGTGGACGTTTCAGCAGATGGAACGAAAATCGCAACAGGAGGAGATGACAAAATGTTCAGTGTCTGGTCGTTTTCCGATAGCGAGCGACTCCTTGGCCGATTCGAACACGACTACTGGGTGGTCGCAGTAAAGTTCTCTCCCAACGGACGACGCATCGCTACTGCCACGTGGTTTCACGATTCTGTTCGCATCTACGACGGCAGCGACGTCCTCGCAGACTTTTCAATCTCCGCCGTTGACAACGGATCCCTCGTCTGGGCCAGCGACTCCAACCGCCTCTTTGCCTTGTCCAATGACGGCGACATTCACTGTCTCGACGTGTCCACCAAGAACACGCTCGCGAAATGGCGCATTCACAGCGACGACGATCTATACTGTATCGCACTGGCATGCAACGACACGGTCATTGTAGCCTCCGCTAATTCGTCGCTCTCACTCTGGGACACTACAACACATCAACAAATCGGGGACGTCATCCACTACTCCCATGACATCTCGTCCATGGCCATCTCACCAAGCTTCGACATTGCGACCGCTGGAGACAAGGGAATCACGCTGCGGAATCTTTATGACATTCTTCCCCTATCCTACCGGTATAAGATCACGTCCTTGTCAATTTCTCCTCAGGTATGCTTGGAGCAAGAGATACGTCACTTGAAGATTGAAAAACCGGATATCTACGACCTGGTTATGACTCTCCGTGCCAGGGATGCGCGTCAAAGTGGGTTTATTATCTGAATCACTCCGCTTTGCTGATATTCATGTCTACCAGAGGACGATATAATGAATCTCGAGAAAACTGTTCAAGAACTACGTGACCAGCTTGCTACATCCAACCAGGAAAAGACAGGCCTCGATGAAAAGATCAAGTGCCTTCTCGCACAGAATGAATACTCGGGTGCGTTCTCTCCACTTTCCACTCTACTTCGTTGACAGTCCCCTTTATTAGATCGCAAAATCACCCATCTCGACGAATCTGATAAGGAACTCCGCAGCGTGCTTGTGGCATCTGAAGGTTCAGTCGATCGATTGACCCAGACCATCAAGGCACTACGCGCAAACCTTGATCCACTCGAAAAGAGTTCAGGTGCGTTCTGGACCATCCACGACTGACGTCGTTCTGACACGTTTTCAGTATCCATTGCGCGAATAAACGAGCTCGAGATTACCACCCAAGAACTCGGTAACAAATCCACCACATGCAAAAATGCCCTCAGTGTATACGACAAGAAGCATGAGTGCGAGACTTTGTACGCCGACGGTCGCATATATGATGCTGCACAGCATATTGCGAACGAGAATCTGTGGCATAATAAACTAGTCGTCCATTGGCTGAAAGGTGAGCTTGTGCATCTTGTCCTAGAATTATATATTCAATCCCTACCATCAGACTTTACCCACCGATGCACGTCAAGGCTTCGGGAGATCGGAGATGAGGCGTCCAGTTCCAAGAAACACGACGAGGCTCTTTCAGCTTACTCCACTGCCTTGTCGCTTACTCCCTCGCATCCGGAAGATGTGCTGACGGGATGGGCGCCAAATATCAGTGACATCATAGTCAAATGCTGCGAGGCGCGAGTAGGCTTGTTGGGGGACAAACTCGTAGATACCACCCAGGTATAAATTGATCTCCATGGCACACACAGTTGACGGCGCTGACTGTATCATCAGATCATTGAACGCGATCCATCAAACTACAAAGGGTACAGAAGGAAACATGCGGTATTATACAGCCTAGGGCGTTACAAGGAGGCATTTGAAGCATTTGAGATGATGCTGTCGAGAATGGAGAATTCACTCGACCCACAAGTGCGGGGTGAGTCGTTCTCGTTCATGTTGTACATCCGACGTGAGCTGATTTTGTGTCGACAGCTATGCGGAATTGTTATCTCGACACAACTCCAATCATTCGCCAGGTCGTCGAGCAGACCATTCAAGACATACCCCGAGCACTGGTTGACACCACCACTGGTCGTCTCTATGATAAGGCAATGCAAGCGGCAGCTTTCGAACAAGTCCCCATATTTAATGAGTTGCGGTCTTTCATGACCACCCGCGATCGGCTCGACCTTGCACGCATCCAAAGGGAGGTGGAAAAGTTTTACGAATATGTGATGTTCTCGCACAGGTGGCAGCCACCCGAGCCATCATTCCAATTGGTCGAGAATGCCGTTATCTATGGACTAGAACCCACATCCCCCACGATCGACAAACTCATCAACTTCTGCAATCTCGTGCAATCTCGGCGCTTCCGGTGGGCATGGAGCGACACGTGCTGTGTTAACCAGAGCGACAAGGGAGTTCAGCAAGAATCGGTCGTTGCCATGTTCCAGTGGTATTGCCGTGCAGCACTAACAATCGTCCATCTTCTTGGAGTTTTCTCGGAATCACAGGAGCCCGGGTCTCTGTGGAAGAGCATCTGGAACACGCGCGGGTGGACATATCAGGAGTACGTCGCTTCAAGGGTCATCCAATTTTACACAGAAGATTGGAAGCCGTACCTCGGTCTGGAGATGTTCAATCACAAGGAATCACCTATCATCCTCGCAGAGATGGAACAGGCGACCAACTTTGCTACTGAGGCCCTTGCAACACTTCAACCGGGGCTGACGAGGGTGCGCGAGAAACTCTACCTCGCTTCAAAGCGACAGACAACGCGGAAGGAGGATATCGCATACTGTCTGTTCGGTATCTTTGATGTCGCACTCCCGGTCATATATGGGGAGGGTACGCGAGCAGTCCGTCGTCTCCTGGAGTACATCTTGACCCAATCGGGTGACGTCGCACTTCTCTCCTGGACTCGGGCTGGAAAGTCGAGTAGTAGTGCCAACAGCTATCTCCCTGCCGACCTCACCGTCTATGACCAGATCGAACCCCCTCACGTTCCGCAAGTGATCGAGACCGCCGAGATGGACAGGATGACCATGGCCTTGCAGTCGTCGTTACCCGACCCCTCGCTCGCCGTTCAGTTGTACGAACGACTGCATAGCCTTCCTTCTCTTTCAATCCTCACTGGTCGACTGCACCTTCCTGGATTTGTTTTCTCCCTGACTTCCCTGACCGCTATCGCAACGAAACGTGGATCCAACCCGATTGTTCGTGTTTATCATGCCACTACCCCCATCCTTGGCGATATATGTATCGAAACGAACGACGACTTGGTCGGAATGCACGGCTTGGTCCTTGTTCACCCCTGGATCAGTTCCCTTCTGGACACGGATTTCTACGACGGAGTCCCGCAGTTTGATCTAGGGATGCGGGCCTTACGGCTGGTCGTTCGACTGAAGCAGCCGTTTGGTGCGCTGTTGCTTGCTTCGCGGGAGCGCCTGCTGTACAAACGTGTCGCAACGGACAGTTTTATCAAGGTTCAGATCCGGGCAGAGACGCCGTTGGAGCAGTTAATGGAAAGCGTGCGTATAGTCGACGTGCAATAATCGTGGATTGTTATTCGCTTTGGTCAATGTACTATGGACTCATTGATAATCCCTCTGGACCCATATGTATCCCCACTATCGGAATGCCCTTCAAACCATATATTTGTCGTGTCTGTATGGCGCCGAGATGTGCTGGAATCCTTTTTTTTTGCGGAACGGTTTCGAACCTACGAGGGGGACCGGTATCCTCCCAAGTGTCCACCGTTATTTTATTGTTCAACTTCTGACGCAGCGTCATACGGGGAACTAGCCAAAGTGAATGCGGTCCGTCGCCAGGCATAAGGCATTTAGGTCTGTACTGAGTGACGCGGACCAAATCGTTGAGGATAGCAGGGCTCCGTCACTGCAAATGACCTCTCTCGATCGAGATGGAACCAGTAGAGTCGGCGGATCGTCTTGGATACTTGCGTTGTGCCGCTGTGGATAAGTTATTAAGTTTTGCGAAGGATGGATTAAAGTATAAGGTGTTGACTCGACCATAGTTCAACCCAGATTTCTGTGTCATCGGCGGTCAAGAACTCAGCCACGGGCACATGCCTTGAAATAAGTATACCTGACAGTCAGGTGTTCGTCACGGGGACATCGCGTGAAAGTGCTGCGTGCGTGCAATGCAAACGAGAGCCACCGAATTGTGGATGCTAATGAGTTATATAGTCACCGACCTGCTTTCTCGAGGATGGTCGCTGTGGGACTCGTGGATCTATGTATTGCATCGTGACTGACTGTTTTCGAAATTCGATGCGGTTGTCGAACATGAAGAACATCAATTAATTTCCATGTACGTGTTCCCCCGGAGTCTGTGTTATACACTTGCAAGAGAAAGTAGAGACCTCAGCTGTAGGCATTGTCCCAAGTATTCCGACCTACTTCGTGGCAGAGATTAGCTCGCAGCCAAGATGGCGTCAAAAATGGGGGCGATGGACTTGGAGAGCCAGAATCTGTACCGTGAGCTATCATTCACATACGATATGTCTTGAGTCATAGTAAGAACGCTCACCTCCGCGTAACGCTAAATGGCGGTCTGGATGAACGATGAGTGAATTGAAACATTTATTTTGCCGTCCAAGATCGTCGTCAAGCTGGGAGTGGGGTCAGAGTTCGCATGGGAAGGAGTTGGTTGATCGTAGTGACTGTAACGTCGTCATCGCGTACCGGGCGTTCGCGTGCGTGCGTATATGCTCGCATTCTTCCGCAAACATGGTGTCGCTGCCGTGTGACGTTGGGAAGTACGAAGACGGGCGCACGAGGAGAGCGAGTGCGAGACGCGCGAAGGTCCACGCGTCCACGTGTTTGCGTCCGCGTTTGTGCACTCGGGTCCTGTTCCACCCAGCTTCGCCGTCGTGGGAGGGGAGTCAGGCGTGCCTCCTTGTGCATGCGTGTCGTGGGCGAGGGTAGGTGAGGAAGCGTGTCACTATGTCTATGTGAGCGTCACGAGCGACGGTGATGTGCGAGGATGAAGGCGGGAGAGGGCGAGGGCGGTCAGTGACCAAGCGAGGTGGTGCGTGAGCCCGCACGCGTACGTCTGTATGGACGCACAGGAGGGGTGACGTAGGGAAGGCGAGGACGAGGGAGATAACGACGTGCGGCGACCGTCGTATACTCTCGTTGTGCCGAGAGCACACGGCAGTCGTCGCACGCCGTCTTGGATGCGGTGAGGTAGATGACACGGACGACTGGGGAAAGGGTAGTAGCCACACGCCGTCCTCGACGCGTTGAATTGATGATGGACGAGGTGGGAGAACGAGGGAGGGCGCGGGCGGAACAGGAAGACGGCGAAGTATTCGGAGCGACGGTGGGTGCGTGTGCGTCACGAACGAGGGCGACATTGGCGAGGACGAAGACGGGTGGATGAGGGCGAACGACGATGTGGCGAGAGAGAGGGTACCAACGACTGTGGATGATCTTGCTTAGATCGTCGAAAAAAAAATCGAGAAAACTATGACCACAATAGCGATGGCACGTGCGCATGCAGCGGCGAGCGCCCAGGGTACAGGATTACTGCGTGAGAATGTATGCCAGGCGGCGATAAAGGCGTGCTGTGAGTGAACGACCCAAACATTCTCTTTGTACTTGAACCAGAACCAGTATGTTTTCCAAGTTGCGTTTTTGGAAGAGGAATGGTGAGTAGTAGGTAGGCAAGGCCATCGATGGACGGGGCTGACGAGAGCAGCAGAGCCGAGTAGGGTGGACAGTTCACTTCCCTTGGACGGCGGTCAGCAGGTGCAAGCATCGGCGACCAACGAAACAGAGGTACCGGTGGATACTCAGGAATCGAATGGACAAGGCTCTTCCTCCAATGTCGCAACGAACGCGAATGCAATCGAAATCGTCGCTCAAGATTGGATATATTCGGTCGCTTTTCTTGCTGATGGGCAGCATGTCATGAGTGCGGGAAAGGAAAAGAAAATCCGACAATGGCGAGTGCAGGATGGCAAGGAGGTGGGGAAGCCAATGGACGCTGGCAGTGCTATTGCGAGCCTTGCAGTCACACAAGATGGTAGGTGGATCGTGTGTGGGAAGAAGAGTGGTCGAGTGGTGGTCTTGGATGCGACGAACCACAAAAAGGTGACAGAGTTTAAGGCACACAACGCTTGGGTGATGGCATTGGACGTTTCAGCAGATGGGACGAAAATCGCGACTGGAGGGGACAATACGCTCAGTGTCTGGTCGTTTCCCGCTGGCGAGCGACTCCTTGGCCCATTCAGACAGGACAGCTGGGTGGTTGCAGTAAAGTTTTCTCCCGACGGACAACTAATCGCTACTGGCACATATATTCACGAGTCTGTTCGCATCAACGAAGGCAGCAACGTCTTCGCAGACTTTTCAATCTCCGCCGCTTTCAGCGGATCCCTCGCATGGGCCAGCGACTCAAACCGCCTCTTTGCATTGTGCAAAGACGGCGACATTCATTGTCTCGACGTGTCCGCCAAGAAGACGCTCGCGAAATGGCGCATTCACAGCGACGACAAACCAAACTGTATCACACTGGCATTCAACGACACGGTCATTGTAGCCTCCGCTAATTCGTCGCTCTCATTCTGGGACACTACGACACATCGACAAATCGGGACCGTTATACACCACTCCCACGATATCAAGACCATGGCCATCTCACCAAGCTACGACATTGTGACCGCTGGAGCCAACAGCGTCACGCTGCAGAGTCTTTATGACATCCTTCCCTCACCCTACCGTGACCTTGTGAGTAATGTTGCCCATGTAAGATCCTGTCCTTATCAAATTGTCCTTCGCTGCTCCAGGTACGCTGGGAGCGAGAAATCCAGCGCGACCCATCGAACTACGAGGGGTACACAGGGAAACATGCGGTATTACACGGCCTGGGGCGTTACAAGGAGGCATTCGACACGTTTGAGACGATGTTGTCGAGGATGGAGAAATCAACTGACCCACAAGCTCAGGGTAAGTTGTTCTCATTCATGTTGCGCAGACGAGCTGATTTTGTGGCGATAGACATGCGGCGTAGTTATCTCGACACGACTCCACTGATCCGAAAAGTCGTCGAACAGACAACCCGTCTCATTCCCCATGTTCTCATCGACACCACAACTGGTCGTCTCCATGATAAGAAAATGCAACAGGCAGCTTTCGAGGAGTGCTCCATATTCAACGAGTTGCGGTCTTCCATGATTACCCACGATCAACTCGACTGTGCACGCATCGAGCAGGAGGTGGAGAAGTTCTATGAATATGTGATGTTCTCACACAGGTGGCAGCCACCCGAGCCATCGTTTCAAATGGTAGAGAATACCCTAATCTATGGACTCCCTGCATCCCCCGCGAACAACAAACTCATCAACTTCTGCAAGCTTGTACAGTCTCGACGCTTCCGGTGGGCATGGAGTGATACGTGCTGTGTTAACCAGAGCGACAGGGGAGTTCAGCAAGAATCAGTCGTTGCCATGTTCCAGTGGTACTGTCGCGCGGCGCTCACGATCGTTCATCTTCTCGGTGTTCACTCCAAATCGCAAAGAAAGGGTTTCTTGTGGAAAAGCATCTGGAATACTCGTGGATGGACATACCAAGAGTACGTCGCCTCGAAGGTCGTACAATTCTATACAGAAGATTGGAAGCCATACCTGGATATCGAGTTGTTCAACCACAAGGAATCACCCCTAATCCTTTCCGAGATGGAACAGGCCACCAATTTTGCTACTCACGCCCTTGCAACGCTTCAGCCGGGGCTGACCAACGTCCGCGAGAAGTTGTACTTGGCCTCGAGTCGCGAGACGACACGGGTAGAAGATATCGCGTACTGTCTGTTCGGTATCTTTGATGTCGCACTCCCGGTCATATATGGCGAGGGAACGCGAGCGGTCCGTCGTCTTCTCGAGCACATCTTGACTCAATCGGATAACGTCACACTTCTCTCCTGGACTCGGGTTGGAAACTCAAGTAGTAGTGTCAATAGCTACCTCCCTGCCGACCTCATTGTCTACGACCAGATCGAGCCCCCTCACGTTCCGCAGCCGATCGAGACCGCCGAGATGGACAGGATGACCATGGCCTTGCAGTCATCCTTGCTCGACCCCCCCTTGCTCGCCGTTCAGTTTTACGAGCGGTTGCACGACCTTCCCCCTCTTTCGATCATCACCGGTCGACTCCGCCTTCCTGGATTTGTTTTCTCCCTGACTTCTCTCACCCCTGTCACAGCAAAACATGGATCTGCCTTTGTTCACGCTTATCATGCGACTGCGCCCGTCCTCGGCGACGTACGCATCGAGACCAACGACGACTTGGTCGGAATGCACGGTTTGATGATCATCCACCCCTGGATCAGTCCCCTTCTGGACAGAGATTTCACTGGCGGGGCTGCTCAGTTTGATCTAGCCATGCGTGCCTTACGGCTGGTCGTTCGACTGAGGCAGCCGTTCGGTGGGCTGTTGCTTGCTTCGGAGGGGCGCGTGCTGTACAAACGTGTCGCGACGGACAGTTTCATCAACGTTCAGATCCGGGCAGAGACGACGTTGGAGGAGTTGATGGACAGCGTGCGTACGGTCGAAGTGCAGTAATCGAGTCGTGAATTGCTATTCGCTTCAACCAATGTGTACTATGAACTCCTTTATATCCACCTCTGGACCGATGAATATCCCCACCTTCGGAATGCCTTTCAAGCCATATATTTGTCGTAACTGTGTGGTGCCGATATGAGCCTTTCATTCTTTCGTTTAACTTCACTTGTCTCGTCGTCACTTGTAATGCAGAGAGATAACGTACGTCGACCATCCGCCCGCCCTTTCGTGCCCCACGCAGACCCAGTCAGTGCAGCTAAGCGAGTTCATAGACGCGCAAGCCAGGGATCTGCTCTTGTCCGACAGCCTGCTGGTTAAGAATTGTCCGATCCAGTGGTCGGATCCGATCGCGCTCGATGTACTCACGCAGATCCTGCGTCTATACACAAATGCGATACGCGTGGAACAAGGCGCTGTGTTGTTGGTCGCTCCGTTCATATGTGTTGGAGAGGGCAGAAGGGAATATGCGCGACTCCGACCACCAGCCAAAGGTGCGCTCGTGCGAAGAGGCGCTGAAGCATCTAGAGGGGCTGCACAAGGTGATCGTATTGTACCTCTGACTGTCGTTTCGCAACCAGAGGCCATTTTACGACGCGGACGAGGCGTATGCGCTGAAGGCTCGTGTAGAGCCTGCGCTAGAGTGGTGTCTCTGGCAGGTGTCTTTGCGCGCCCATGGATACGGGAAGAGGGTGTTGCAGATGCTCTGACGCGGTCGGGGAAGACATATCGGCATTGACGGAGGGCGAGGGTGGGTGGGAGAGATTGGGTGACGTGGGTCGCGGAGAGTGCGGGGCGGTAGCTTGAGGCGTTGAAGAGGATCTCATGATAGGTACCTTTTTATATATGTCCTTGAACAATGGATATCTCGACACTTCGGCCTAAAAGTCAATGCCTACTCTCACTAAGCAGATTCCACGCCTTTGTGAACGATCGCTCTGTGAGAGAGAAGAGGAAGATGGGCAAGTCTAAGACCTAGGTCCCGGGACAAATTCAATGAGCTATATTATGAACACTGTAAGAGGAAAACGAATGGGAGGTGCGGAAAGAAATGGTGTGAGATTGTTTGGTGAATCGTACGTCGAAGGGGAGGTCAGACTTTCGGAGTGCATGGGGAGATCTGAGACGCGCCAGAGTGAGCGCGGGGGACCAGAATTGTATGTAAGATGATTAGAGGAACTTGAAAAGAAAAGAAGAGCATAAGGAGTACTCCTAACCTAGAGTTTGACAGAATTCGGGACACAACGGCAGCAATTTCTGCACCATGTTGCCCCTACTCGACATTGGCTGAATACTACTGGCATAGGAATGGGGTCAACTTTTCCCAGAGAACAAACAGAGAACAAAGGAGACGCCCACTCCTTCGGAGGCAGAATAGAATAGTAGGTGAACGACGCATGGTCCATTGTTGGTCGCGGAATCGTTACCAGTGAGAGTCAACTTTGCCTGATTTTCCGGCTTGTGTGATACAGCTTTCCGTGCTGCACCCCACGCATCACTTCTCGAATTCGTTGAAGGAGGCAAGTGCTCCTATGTTGCCTGTGAGGATGGCGTGAGCGATATCTGTCGCTCATATGAGTTTCGCTAGCGAGAGGAATGATTAATGATCTGCTGACCGCGCATATAATCTGCTGAATTTATACCATTCCTGATTGATTGCTGACATGAACGAGGTGTTCTGACCGGTCACTCGTAAGGAGACTGGGGCATTTGAGCCAGTCAGTAACACGACTATCATATCAGAGAGCATCAATTGAGAATTGGCCTCGTCCCGGTGAGGGAAGAAAACACGGATGTGCGAACTGATACATTATGCCTATGAGATGGGTAAGTCTGTTTCGAACTGTACCCCGTACAAACACGGGAAAGAAACGGAAGGGAGAGATGACCGTTCGATATTCAGTTATCATATGGAATGTGTTTTCAAATAATATGCCTAGAAAGCGCGCAAATGCATCTCCCCCTTTCATAACAGGTTCTGTATCACCCGTAGGGAGGAGGGTATGTGAAAATTTGCGTGTGTGGCGAGCGCGTGTCAAGTCTCTGCAGACGACGTGTCCCCTGATGGTGTCCAAGGGTTATTAAATTTACCGGATACAATGGGAAAGATCAACGGTGTGGGAGAATTGTCTCTTGAGCATGCCAGTCGAAGTTGGTCTACAACTCGGGAATGATGTTGCTAGCTCAATTCTGCGACTTAACAATCAAATAGTGACGCCGAAGCCTGGCTTCATGGATAACATCGGACGAAAAATTGTCGACACGAGATGAGAGAAACCGACCTGGAAATCCCTGATTGATAGGTGGGTTATCTTGCTTAGATCGTCGAGAATTGAGAAAACCACGACCAGAATAGTGATGGCACATGCGCATGAAGGCGAGCGCCCAGGGCCCAGGGCAACTGCGTGAGAGTGGATGAACTTTGTGCGTGTGTATGCCAGGGGAT